>JABXWE010095056.1:0-10666 GCA_014611495.1 Limonius californicus
AATGCTGTGAATTATCTATTATAAATAAATAATTCAAAAGGTCCCACGTTGACAAGCCAAAAGATGCTGTGTAATCTCTTAATAAATATAAATAAACAAATAATTATTATTCAAACAAATTTGATTTTGATTTACCTCGGCTAGCTCATAAATGAAATTTTTAAGTTGGTTACGCCAATAACATTAATTATTAAAAACACCAGCATATAAACATTATAAAGATCTCAGGGTTTTTAAGTTCGTGACCTCGCTACTGATAGTTACAAAATACAGTAATAAATTCAACTCGCATATATAACAAATTCAAATAAACTTATCTGTATTTCTTCACAAATGTTGCCCTCGAGTACACATTCCAAAATGTTACCATCCAGTGTACATCTGAAATGTCAGAATTTGCGATTGTCGGCAATTCTCTCTCCAATTTGATTAAGATTGCGTCACTTTCGGCTTGATCTCGCTGCACGCATGACCTCGGTCATTAGTAAATCAATTACGGTTACAGTAAAACATGTTAAGTTTCCAAAAATGGTAAGTAACCTTCCTCTTATTATAAATTAATAATAGCACTTTGAATTCAACATTCTCTAATAACTTAATTTTCAGGAACTTGAGAATAAACATACCATTGAATGTTACAATCCAGGTAAGTTGGATTATTTTATAAATTAAACACTTTTAATAACTTGTAAATTAAATAAACTTTTATTACTTTGCCTTGATAATTAAATAAACACTTCTAACAAATACTTGCACATAAATTAAAACTTTAATAAGGTAACTTAACCTAACCTTTAGTAACTTTTGTAAACAAGTTAGGGCACCGCCCATAACTCTTAAACATAATAAAATTTAAATTGGAGCTAACACGTTAAGCGTGCTTCTTCCTTAAGCATTAAAACAAGACTGAACTACAAAATTTTCCAAATTTGGAACTTCGGCGCACACAAAAGTTAAAAATGTACCAATGAAAATTCAAAAACCAATCTGGATAATCTTCAGCTGATTTATAACAATATAAAATTATAAATTACAATGTTAATAAGCAAAATATGAATAAATAAACTTCAGAATAATCATCCTGACTAAATTATGCAACTTTTAACACCAAACACTCCCAAATCTGGGATAAAAAATTACATGTGCTCAAATTATTAAATTTAAACAAAACTTAACCAAAACACCTCAAAAACATATCAAACATCAACAACAATTATTAGCAAATACACAGAAATAAAAAAATACCCTTCACACTTATTATACATGGAATAATCATCAATAAAAGATTTCTAACCTGAAAATTATAACATCTTTACAATTTAACCAATAACTAATAAACAACTTCCATCTAAATAACAAAACTTCTTCTAAACTTCCCTTTACATAAAATAGAAATTAATTATAACAATAATACCATAGTGAAACATAAATTAATGTAGTTACACACATATATACCAAAATATAAATCAGTAATAATACAATTTCTAAGTTCCAGGGCTACTTCACTTTCCCAAAATAACCGCAACAACATCCTACATCGCACTACGATGTTATACATCATCCCCTCAGGAATGTCTACTCACAAGATCACTTTTAACACTCATGATGCCACCACGTACCACTTCCGAAGATCATACGAGACCGTATTCTCTTATTAGGTATAAACTTGTCAATTTTTATCAATACAATTTTTAAATAGCCTTCCTTACATGATAAAGAAACTAATTATAAACAATTTCAGGTACAACTAGCTTCCTATTATGAAAATAGTATCCTTTTGAATATTCGTAAAGCATTACGAAGCCAAAAATCACATCCTAGCATGGTTATCTCGTAAGATTAACATAGTATAAGTATTGTTTACAATATTAATATTAATAGGGAAATAACACAGCATTTTATATATATGCGTCGTACTTATGCGAACAGATTGATCTCGCGACCGACCTGCTGCGATGATGTGGACACGTGCTGGACGTCGATTCGTGTTTGGCCTTTGGCGCCCCTGGCGATCGAAAGGCACAAGCTACAGGAAAGTGTGTTACGCCTTTAATCTTTACTATTTACAAAAATTGGTTGAATTACAAAAACAACCTCATCACTTCACCACTGTTTAGGTAGACAATTACACATTGACAGATGCCAGATTCCCGGAAACCCAATCGAAGAAGGAGTAGGTTTAAAACAAATAATTAATAGGCGCCACCGACTTATAATTTTCTAGCATCGTCTGAGGTGGTAAATGAGAAGTCGGAACCCAAGAAAAATAATCACCTACCTTTTATATTATTTACATCTATCCTTTACGTAGACTTAAATCCAAATAATTCGTCGTAAAATAAAAGGCAAGTTGCAACCAAATCTCTGTTTACTTAATAAACCAACAAAACCCATTCACAGTTGTAAATTTCTGTGCAAGAACAATGATTTAAACTAAAATTAGAAGTCCCAAGTTTACGTTAATCTACCGGAATATAACGAAAATTTACTTGGCAAGACTCAAACAATTATGGAATATTACAATAGTATTTCATACGTACACATAACCCCAATTAAATCCCTATGACACAATTCGTTGACCCCATCCAATTAATAAATTAATTCTTAAATAAACATAACGAAATCGTGAAAAACAAGACAAGGTTATACAGTTTTTTAAAAATGCACTTCCCTTGATCAATACGTGGCTGCAATCAACAAGGTTACTCGGCGAGGACAGCGTATCAATTTCCACAATACGTATAAATGTAGAGTTTTTCTACTGCGTCGTCTTAATTTCTAGAAGTCCCGCTGTACGACTTTTTGCCTAATTAAATTTATCCGAGATTTGGATTAAGGTTCTGGAAATTACGATAAGACAACAATTTCTGGATATAACCAACTCACCAGTTGATGGACTCTGGCATAACACCAAACCAAATCTTCTTTACCGGAGTAAATTTCATATTGGAAAATAAGTTCCTGGAGAATTGTTTCCCTTCAACCGTGGGAAAAGCTGCTGTGTGAAGTGACTCTCAAAGCGGAAAACTAATTCCCAATCGACAAACGATTTCAGTAAATAATTTACTATTCACAATAAACGTCCGGTAAGGTTGACAATGTTTAACCCACTGAGCTAATTACGGAAAACTGTCTTTTAGAATCTCCTATCCCCCTAAAATTTTAAACTCAAAACCGCACTGCGTCGTCTTGACCTGAACGAACTTCGAATTATTAAAATTCCTGTATATGTAAAATCGGAAATCCTTACAAATGCCATAATTTAGTACCCAAATTTACTGCTAGTATTTTCGATTTTTTACATACGAGGCTTGTTCGGACCCTAACGATCGTTTAAATTTTCCCGCCGAATGAGGGGCGTAGTCAACTTGTTGTATTGTGGGGGTACTTTAGTAGTTGATGAGCTAGCCACACGTCACATTACCGTGGTTCTGTCATTGTATTCAGCGAGCCTTCTTCCTAGAACTCTCCTAGAGAACCAACCAGAATTTCCCAGAGCCTTAAATTGTGAGAAGTCTCATAATTTATCCTATCCACAACCGTTCATTTAATTTGTGAGGACTTCCTCATAGATCCTGTTTTCAATCAATTTGAGAGTAGTACCTCGCAGATTTCCAGACCTATTTGAATAACCTGAAGTGGGAGGTTTTCCTCTTACTTTTCCTTTCAACTAACCTCATCCTAATTTGTTAAAGCTTGCCTTACAAAATCCAGACCCGTTAAATATAATCTAAAGTGGGAGGTTTTCCTCTTACTTTTCCTTTTTCCAGTCTTGCACTAATCAATTACCAAACCCAGAATCATTGCCCCGAAACTAAATAATTAAAATTACTTTATTTCTTTAGCTTAGGTGGTGTACCGACCGTAGAGTAACCTGTTTTTACGAAGAAACGTACTCCAGAAAACTATTTTAAAATGTAGGTCAACAGGTGTTTAACCAGAAAATAATACTTAATCTGACTTTCAGCTTAAGACACTAAATAATTTGTTCACAGCATTTAGGTGATACTCTGTCTAGCCCGAGAATCCGGTTACAGAAAGGAACGTATTCCGTTCAACGAATTTAAATTTAGGTTACCCGGTGATCGACCTCGAATGTAAATAAAGTATATACTTACCGTTTTATTCCAGCTTAATTAGGTACAGATCAACTCCAACAGATCCATAGATGCGAGTTACACTATACGAACGTTAATAGAGTCACGACTACTGAAATAATTACTTTTATTCTGTTCAAATTTAGATTTTCCCAATAAAACACGGACAGCCATTTTTAAGTAAGCAGCGCTGCCCGCAGTCAAAGCCGTATAACTCCGCCCTCCGCAGGTTGGCCACCCGAGGACGTACCAACCTAACCGAATTCATTTTTAGTTATTTTATATACAGTTCGAGTCGCATTTTATTTTTGTATTATACTTTATATTATTACCATTAGTTTTAGTTTGGAATACATTCATTTATTTAGTACTGTATAAATAGGAAATAAATGTATATATAATTATCTTGTCTTCATAAAGCTTGTTACAGTATTACGACGAACCCTTGGCTTTCTGAGCTACCCGTTGGATGCTTCTCTCATAAGCCGATTGAAGCATTCGAGAAGTATTACAACTTAAAGCGTTAGGGGGTGAATCGCGAAGGTTACTTAATGAGTCATTATCACTGCCCATACATGTTGTAGAAACACTTCCTAGAAAAGCTCAACATCTCAGTTATTTCCAAAGATGTAACGCATTATTAAATTTACACCTTGTATGCGTAATGGTATTATTTTTTATCCAATCAGCACTTTTCGAGTCGGATTAGAATTTAGGAATTGAAATGGAAATCATGCTAAGCCGACCCAAATGGAATGGTAATTCCAATCCATATTGAGGGTTCAAGACCCAGCCATGTAATGTCGCTCACAGGGATTCGCGACGCAAGCTATAATTCAAGAATTACCATAATTTCAACATACTCAAGAGGATTGTCACAATACTTGGATGCTAGCTAGTTCTAAAAAGAACTGTTATTATGCAGTTGCAGAGAAAATAACAATTAAATCACATTAAATGGTAATTATTGAGTATAAATCGCTGTAATACATTTGATACTTAGCTGTAAAACATCATAATCGACCCAGTAACAGTTTCAAAGAAAGCTATGAGTTGTGTTGTGTTGAGGAAGTTCAAATTGAGCCTTTTTAAGTAGAAGATACATGAATTAAATTGAATTCTTTTAAATAATAATATAAAAGTTTTGCCTCAGCATAAATTAGGTGTTTAGGTGGAATATTAAACACACGGTGGGCTGGCTAAGCTGTCCCCTCTTAAAAGTGGTTGATGCAACCCAACATACATAGCAGTTGAGATTATTGAATTTTTTGTAGTTTCGAAATGGATCATTTTGCTTAAAATATTAGCAAATTGACAGCGCTCGACTTAGTATTGTCAAAAGTAGTCAACGTTGATCAATTTAATTGAATTAAAGAAAAAGTGATTTTGGTTGCCATGCTATATGTATGTTGGATTGCATCTACCACTTTTAAGGGGGACGATTTAGCTGGTCTACCCTGGCTAATTTTGTTACCAAACTGCTAAAGTGTGGAACTAGAAATAATATTTAAAGTTAGATCTAGTTTGGTTACGATTTATTTTTACCAAAAAGCCGGTTTACAATAGACTTACATATTTTTCAAAAAACGTAAGCTTGTTAGAAACAGAAGGCGTTTCCTCTAGAAATAATCATCAAGGAGCCCTGCAAATACCTAATTATGGTTAATGTGACCCAAAATCGTAAATTTGATCTCCTATTAAGTTTAGCTTGCGCATTCCTTTTTCCTAGCAAACTAGATAAACTTTAATTACTGTAAGGAACCAATTACAGTTTGTGAAAACAAAGTTGTTTATAACTTCAATAACGTGTTTCGTGGTTGTTTAATAAAAATATCGATTTTTTTAGGCGAATCATCTTAATATATCAGATATTAGAAGGATTAAAAAAATATTTTTGGCAGATTGTAATAGTTCCATGTATAGGCGCATTCAAAAATCTAGAAAATGTGCATAAAAATTCATACTTTTATTGTTGATCATTGTTTGAAACATCGTTATTGGTAGCGCTTGATAAAAAACAATCGTTTCCTTTTAAGAGTTGTCCTCAATTATTTAAAAAAGCGCTAATAATGTAAAATCAGATATGATACAGAAGTACATCAGCCTGCAATCACAAACCGGAATATCAAAGTTGTGCTGATATCATCTTACCAGATACTATTAATTGAGACACTGTGAATTTAATAATTAGTTTGTGGCAACTGTTATTAAGACTGCAGCAACATTTGTTGAGGGTGCTCTGGTAATTGAAGCGAGGACGCTTTCTTAACAATCCTTCTTCTAATTATTTGATTACCAGAGTAACAGGAAACTGCAGCGTAGCGGTTGGATTTTGTGCACAATAAATGAGACAATTAAGTGCAAATAATATATTTCTGTTTAATTGCTATATTTTAACCAAAAGTGTATGCAGTAGTTGCAAACTGTGTCTTGACAATCTGTATGTTGTGGGTTGGAACTTATGAACCTGAAAGAAGAATACTTATAATTTTAAGTAACCATTCACTATCAGATAATATAATACAATATATTTAAATACCAAGCTGTAGTTTAGCTCAAATTTCTTGTTCCTAATAATTGACGAGATTGCGAGCTAACCGGTAGCATCGCTAAGAGCAAATCCCCTTGATGGAGGACCATTTGGTGGTGGAAGGCCATTTGGTGATGGAGGTCCATTTGGAAGAGGATTATCAGCCTGACATCCACAACACCCCACAACTTTCAATGTATCTATCGAAGTAGATACTTCTACTATGCCCTTTAAAGCAGATAATATTTAATTGATGCTCAAATTTTCATATATTTAAAATATTTTATAGCAAATTTGATATTACATTTTAAATAAAGTCTTTGTTTCTTAACAACCCACAAATGTAAGAATTTGTTTAGCAAAAGCATTACAGCTGCAAGCACTAAAACGTAACCAGCTGAAGAACTTCATCTTGTGTGTCTTCTGGGACTGACCAACTCTGGTCTACTTCTATATTTATACCCACAAAAATAATTTGTATGTCAAAACTCTACTGCGGTTTAAAACGATTAGGTGTTATGATGTAAAATGTAAAGGAAATAGGTAAATAGATAGAATGAGAAGCTTAACCTTCATACCTACAATAGTTTCAATAGATTGTATGTTTCTGCCTGGGTTTTATTTACCATGTAAACAGCTTTGTTAAATGATACCGGTGATACCTATACAGCAGCAGCGGCGCACCCCCTACGGGGGCGTGATAATACTAAATGGAGGGCGCAAGCTAATCGAAAAAAATACGAAAAAATATTATTAAAAAATTTTTAACTTCTTTTTCATCTTCTTCGTCTATGTATAGGTCAATGACCTGTTATTTAATTTACCGAAAGAAAAGCAATAAAATACATGCTGACATAATAAAAAATAAAATATACGTTTACACTTATAAATAGGATTGTATCAGTACTGCACAATGTATTTAATAATTAACTTAGCAATACTAAATTAAAAACAAAAATAATAATAATTAGTGACTCCCTTGGGCCTGTGTTGCAGAGCAAAGTTTTTCGAAAGGTTTAATATTATAAATTGACACTCTGAGTTCTTTTTCTGTATTTAACTGAGATCTATATTTTGTCTTCAAAGCAGCCACTGCAGAAAATCCGGTTTCGCAAAGGTAGGATGTTGAAAATGGTAATGGTATATGAAATGCTCTTGTTTTCAGTGCAGAAAACTCATCATCCACCCCTGCCCAAAATTCAAAGGGTAACTTATTAGTAAATTGTCTTTTGATTTCGCCGCTTACCGAGAAGTCTACGAAGATTTCTTCTTCGGCAGTTGAGAGACTTTCGGGAGTATTTTGAAATGGGTCCCTAGCCCAGTGGTAACAGCAGCAAGCACCAAAACATATAACCAGCTGAAGAACTTCATGTTGTGGGTCTGTTGAGACTGACAAACTTTTGGTCTGTTTCGATATTTATACCCAAGAAAAATAATTTGTTGAACAAAAAGTCACTTTGGTTTAAAAAGGTTAGTTAATGTGATATAGTGGTAGTAAAAAATAACTAAATAGATCATATGAAAAGCGCAACCTTCACAACTGTAATAATTTCAATATATTGTTTGTGTATATCCCATTTACGTTTATCATCACAAAAGTGCATAAATGCTATTATATTATATTATGTTTAGCATTTTTTTGGTGTTTTTATTTGTGTGAGCATATGTGTTCTGGGTATCAGGTGTCAAAATTTCTATTTGTCATGTACACATAATTATGCTTTTATAATCACATACTTGAAAGGTTTTTCTCCTGTATGAGTTCTCATATGTCTTTGCAAAGCACTCTTCCGTGCACTTTCATAGCCACACACATTGCACTTGAAAGGTTTCTCTCCTGTATGAGTTCTCATATGTCTTTGCAAAGCATTCTTCCGTGCACTTTCATAGCCACACACATTGCACTTGAAAGGTTTTTCTCCTGTATGAGTTCTCATATGTCTTTGCAAAGTACTCTTCCGCGCACTTTCATAGCCACACACATTGCACTTCAAAGGTTTTTCTCCTGTATGAGTTCTCATATGTCTTCTCAAAGTACCCTTCCGTGCACTTTCATAGCCACGCACATTGAACTTCAAAGGTTTTCTCCTGATATGAGTTCTCATATGTCTTTGCAAAGCACTCTTCCATTTACTTTCATAGCCACACACATTGCACTTGAAAGGTTTCTCTCCGGTATGAGTTCTCATATGTCTTTGCAAATCACTCTTCCATTTACTTTCATAGCCACACACATTGCACTTGAAACGTTTTCCTCCTTTACGAGTTCTCATATGTCTTTGCAAAAGCACTCTTCCGTGCACTTTTATAGCCGCACACATTGCAATTGAAAGGTTTGTCTCCTATATGAGTTCTCATATGTGTCTACAAATTATTGTTCTGGGCGCTTTTATAGTCACACACATTGCACATCAAAGGTTTCTCTCCTGTACGAGTTCTTATATGCATTTTTAAATCATTCTTCCTCAAAGGTTCATAGTCTCACACAATGCACATGAAAGGTTTTTCTTCTGTATGAGTTCTCATATGTGTTTGCAAGTTAATCGTCTGTGCACCTTCCCAGTCTTCACGATTACAAATTTCAGTTTTTATGTCTAATTCTTCATGCAACAATCCCACCTTGAGAGGGAAGTCATAATCATATTTAGCTCCTGCTGTAAATCTGATAGTTCCATTCCTAATTCGCTTGTTAGAATTTGTTCCTCTTTCTCTGAAACACACAAATATATTTACGTGTGATTTACTGAATGACACTTTTGTCAACACACTGCAAGGTAATGTTAAATAGAGTACCAAACTATGCCGTTAGTTAATAAATAACAATTGATATTTAATTCAGGTCTGTCGTAAATTAAACTATCAATATTTTCCTTAATTGCAATAGCTGTTATGTTGTCGGAGTTGATCTAAATATAATTATAAAAATACAAAACATCTTTGTAGATTTTTTTCAATGAAATCCTGTTTTGATGTGCATTTATTTGTGCCTTTTCGTAGTTACTGTACTGTGCAAGAGAAAGTTATCTACCATCTGTTCCCAACTCAGTTCCAGATGACTCTTGCTTAATTTTGGGATGATGCCGGACTTTGCTTATAAGACTGTAAGTATTTAGTAATGAGATTGCACTAGTAATATCCAATTTGGTAGCATCGGTATTGAATAGTAGATCCACGTTGGTGTGTCCGTTTTATATATTAAAATCAGATCTACTAAATTGTAATTGTGTAATGTAAATACGTAAAAACTACTCACGTTTATGGGGTGACAATGTAATAAAAAAAGGCCGATATTTTGCTATGAACGTTACTCAAATACACTGCTAGGAATACTTCTTTGCGTTTTCTAAATATGCAAGATCTTAACAACAAGTATTTTAGGTTATGTAATTGGCACATCATCATGTGAACTACTTTAAATTCTTATAGGTACAGGATGATTGCCAGATTAGTATAATACCTACCAAATGGTTTGCAATTCAGCTGAAACAGTAATTTTTTAAAATATGTTCTTACCGAGCTTATTTAATTAAAGCCAAGCATAATTTAAAGAACTTTAGTATCTCATAAATGAACAGTCCGATGCAAATAATATTAAAATCTTTTGTAGAAAAGTCACCGGACGAATTTATACAGAACCAATAAGCTTTTATATGGAGAAAAAATTATCCCTTCCAGGGTAAAAATGAGACATGAATTGGCGAAGTTATTAGACACTAGGTGACAAATTATGGAATAGGTATTTCACAACGCCTTAACGACTTGCAGAATAAAACTGAAAATGTGAAATACACAGTTGATCCTGTACCGGTCCAACTCTTTTCGCCTCAGGGGTTGGAATGTTTTGGGTAGCTCAGGTCCAGTGCTCTTGTTTAAGACTAAAGAAACTATATAGCGGTAGTGGGTTAAACACTTTATTATTTATATTTGCATTAGTTAATTACATGCAGATATACATACACAGTATAGAATGTACTTATTTATTACTGAAAGTAATTAATATTGATGATCTACAATTAAATAAAATGAATCTTCAAGTTTA
>JABXWE010095065.1:0-10549 GCA_014611495.1 Limonius californicus
CATCTTTTTAATAAAGCAGGTGTGGTTGGGTGATATATTAACTGAATACTAATACACCAAGCAAAGCTTAATTAAACGTCACTTAAAATATCTAATTTAAAAAAAAAAGACATATAGATCTATCAATTTACAACTGAAACTTTTCTTCAATATTACAATTCCTCTTTGATTATACAGTCAAAATGATTAACAGCAGCTAAAACCAATTTAACTTATTATGTGCGAGGGACGCACATCAAATCAGATGGCGAATATTTCATTCATATGTCGGTTTCTTGTTAGTTTTATCTTTATCTTAAGCACATAGACCAACATACATGAAAAAGTAATTGGTCAACGGCTAAGTATTTCATTTTAAACCCTAAAATAGTATGTTTAAAGCAGTGAGCCACAATCTTCTGCTATTTGAAAGTTTTTTCTTCCTTAATTACTGCAAAGAACGGAGAACAAAAGAAACTACAGTAATTTTATTTATAATTGTGTTAAATTATGCGATAATAAAAACTTAGTGGAGAGGTTCATCGCTGTAAGTGCTTTAACGTTATTTGTACTTTTGTTCTCTGTTTAGACTCTTTCTTAATTTTTCCATTAGCCGTCTTTCTAATTTATCTTTTAATCGAAATCAGTGTCTTTCAGGTTTCATGTTTTTCTATTTACTTTTCTCCGAAACAACGTTGATATATAGCTAAAATACTTCGAATAATGGACACCTTTTAGCGATCATATCCGAAGTACTTAGTAATTTGCCGCTGATGTAAAATCCTTCATTATTTTTCCAAATGATAAAATACCTAGTGTATATGAAAATATTTACTTATACATGAAATAGTGACTAACGTCGAACCTTGAAACTAGCCACTTAACTTAATAAATTAATAAATATTTAAGGAATACTACAGACTTAATTTTAATCACGAAAATTAAAACGCGAATAAACGTGATAGATGTTTCAAACTATTGAAGTTGACTAAAAAGTGTGCAACTTTTATTCCTTTCATAAAATTACACTTTTTCAGTTTAGTGACTTTAATTAGTGCGCTGTGCGGTAATTCGTTCCTTTCTTAGTGCACATTAAAGTTCCGAATAAAAATGGGAACAAAGAGGAGCGAAACTAAGAACAGTTTAAATGCTTAAAACGTCTGAAGAATTAGCTTAAAATGAATGCATTCGCTTCAAGTCTTCTTTAATCGTCGTAATTTCTTTGAACAGCAGGTACAGACACATTTATTCTGTTTAATTTTCACACAGATTAATGCCCGAAGTCTGCAAAATATATATTGAAGGACATTTAATAATCAGAATTGTTACACTAATTTCAACACCAAATTAATCAAGTAATTAAATACCGCTGCTGCTGTACATTACTAACAAAGAAAATAGGAAATTACAAAATACTGGACACGGTAGCCTCTGCTAGAAAAATTTAAAATAATCACAAACGCCTCTACTACTTACATATAAAGAATATATGTCAAAAGTATTGATATAAATGGCAAAATAAATTTTTTTAAGTAATTAAATCAAATGCGCCTCCACCAATTATGAATGTAACAAGTATGTCCGAACTGATACTGCAATAAACGGTTCAAGATAATTTTCCTTTTAAACAATTAAATTTGTACATTTTGCATTGCTGATGCGTCTTAGGTAAGGCTTCTGTTATAAATTAATTTGCATGAATCAGAGGCGTCTCCGCCAATCACACAGGTTTATACAGGATATGTCCAAAATAGTATTGAAAATGGCAAAGTAATTCGCTTTCGTGATACGCGTTACTAACCGAATTTGAACATTTGAAGATATTATGTAATGGCGTTTACTCTATATGTCTACATGGGTATTGCACTAAGCGGCCAAAGAAACATTTTTTAAAGTAATCAATACATACGTTTGGCGTTGTTTATTCGCTCTACAAGCACAATAAGACCGCCATTGGAAAATATTAAATCCGATAGCTTTTGCTTGAAAAATTTACATAAATCAGAGGCACCACCACTAATTACACATATGTCAAAATGGGTACTGAAATAAGTGGTCTAGCAACCCTTCTTTTAATTACGGCAACATATACCATAAATATACATATATACAATGCTGGCCTTTAACAAAAGATTTTGCACAAGGCAGAGGCGCTTCCACCATTTACACCTGTGCAAATTATTCCCAAATTGAAATTTTTTGAAGTAATTAATACATATGGTTAACGTTCGTAATTTGCCCTACAAACAGAATAGGCCGACATTCGAAAATATTAAGTACCGTGGCCTTTACTTGAAGAATTTTCAGAAATCCGAGCGGTATTCAACAACTTACAAATGCCTTAATTAACGTTGCAATAAACAGCCAAATCAAATTATATTAATTTATTATATTGTATTATAAGTATGGTTAGTCTTCATTGGAGTAATTTATATAAATCAAAGACGCCTCCACCAATTACACATGCATCCAAATGGGTACTGAAATAAGAGTCCAAGAAATACTTTTTTTAATTAATTAAATAGATACGTTTCACATTGGTGATACGCCTAATTAAAGATAGAAGACTTTACATCAGAGGCGCATCCACCATTTACACAGTTGCAAGAATACCCAAATTGACATTTTTTAAAGTTATTAATACATACGTTTGGCGTCAGTGATTTGCCCTACAAACAGAAATAGGCCAACATTAGAAAATAATAAGTACGATGGTTTTTACCTGACGAATTTACACAAATCAGAGGGCTATCCAACATATTTCAGAAGCCCTAATTAATATTACAATAAATGGCCAAACAGATTTTCTCTTTTAAGTAATTAAACATATACGTTTGGCGTTGATGTGCCTTTCAAGGAAAATATGCCCTAATTAGACGTATGTACGGTAATGGCGTTTACTAAAAGATTTGTCAACCGGTTATACACTAAGCGGCCAAAGATATATGTTTGAAACTATAAATATACACGTTTGGCGTTTGCGCTTCGCTCTACAAGCATAAATACGCTTACTTTAGAAAATATTAATTATGGTACTCTTTATTGCAAGAATTTAAATAAATCAAAGACGCCTCCACCAATTACACATTTGTCCAAATGGGTATTGAAATAAGAGTCCAAAAAATGCTTTTCTACATTAATTAAATACATACGTTTCACGTTGGCAATGCATCTTGTAGGGCAACATATGCCCGAATTAGATATAAATACAATAATTGCCTTAACCAGAAGTTTAATATAATCAGAGGCACTGCCAGCATTTACACACATGCAGAATATTCCCAAATTAGTATTGTGTTAAGCGGTCAAAGATATATTGTTTGAAGCAATTAATACATACGTTTGGCGTTGTTGCTTCGCCCTACAAACAGAAATAGACCGGCATTAGAAAATATGATATTTGATAGTCTTTATTGGAAGAATTTACACAAATCGGAGGCGCTTCCATTAATTACACATGTGTAAAATATATCCATATTTGTATTGCAATCATCAACCCAAATCAATCTCCTCTTTATGTAATTAAATACATATGTTTAGCGTTGAAGTTGGGCTTTACTAGCAAAAATAAGTTGAAAGTAGAGGATATTCAGTACTCCTCTGAAATACTTTACGTACATTTGAGGTGCCTCCAGCAATTACACATGTGTAAAATTTAACCAAATTTGATTTTAAAATGATATCTATGTATTAAAGTAATTATACAAAAACCATTATTAGCCGAAATAGGCTACTATTACAAAATATTAACCATGGTAGACTTTATTAGAAGAAGTTACATACATTAGAGGAGTCTCCTCTAATTACATATGTGCAAAATTTGTTCAAATTGGTATTGCAGCCAGTGAACTAAAACATTTATTGCTAAGGTAATATAATACATACGTTTGTCGTTGTTAATGGAATTACTAGCAGAAACAGGCCAAAAGTCGAGGATATGAAGTACGTAATACTTCACTGAAATACTTTACCTACATTTGAGGCGCCCCAGCCAATTGCACATTTGTAAAGTACGTCCTAATTGGCCTTTTAAATTAATGCTTTGTAAGGATAATGATATACAGACCATTACTACGTGAAACAGGCCATTGACAAAAAATATTAATTATTATTGAATTTATTAGAAGAATTTACATACATCAGAAGAAATCCTCTAACTACAGATGTGCAAAATATGTTCAAATTGGATTCGAATCAGCGAACCAAAAATTTTTCTTTTGTGGATAATATAATGCACATGTTTGTTGTTGATGATGTGTTTTACTAACAGAAATAGGCCGAATGTAGAGGATATGAAGTACGTAATACTTCACTTAAATACTTTACATACATTTGTGGCGCCTCCACCAATTACACATTTGTAATGTAGGTACGCCTAAATTGACTGCAAATTACTGATTTGCAAACAAAGGTGGTTAGAATCAATGCTTGCACAATAAAATCCCAGAGTGAATAACAAAAATAAAAAGTAAGATATTATTAAACCAGTAAGACCCCACAAAAACGAAACCATTTCTAAATTTATAGATTATCGATATCTTAATATACTGAGAGATCTAATAGATTGACAAGGGTCAGTTTTTGCGAGTATAGACGTCGTTTATGACGTTGCTGTAAAAATAAGTTGCGTTCTTATTTTTATTAACTGTAGATAGTAGTACGTGGCTCACTCTAGAGTTCGTTTCGGCAAAGCAGGTCTAGATATTACACAGAAAAACGCCTCTTCAGAATGCAGACCTCTTTATTACAGGTAGCTTTGTAGAATCCGTACATAAATAATTGATTTTTTTTAGATAATAAACACATCCCTATAACGGACACTTTTTAGCCTCGTGGCTATCCCTTATGTGGGGGTTTTATACGTTTTTGTGAAAAATTCCAAAACTGAACACGGAAATTCTAGATAATTGCACTTTACAAGTTTCAATAACGTTAATCGATAGCTTTTATAGTGCGGATAAAACTGACCTCCCTCACAGCTTAATAACCTTTAACCGACAATAAAATGCGCCCTATAACCTTTGGCATTTAACACGCGATATTCCGAGTTGCATAACATTAGAAAACCGAGGGAAAAATTCTGTAGAGGCAAGAAAAAATCACAAAGCAATTTAGATTTAAAAGGATTCTTTAGGAACACTCATTTTTCAATGTGGCAACGGAAAATAACCGTCACGAGTATGAAACGTTCAGCTTAATTCGAAGCTTGCAAGTTGCAAAGTTAGCCCTATCTGTTGAAATATATATCAGGTAGAGTTTTATGAAAGACTGAGAGTTCTTAGTTTCAAGCACGCGGAGATGGAGTTAAGCACTCGTGCCGAAGTTTGCAGAAAATCGGGCTTTTATAAAATACAAACGCCCTGCTAATGGCAGAATGCAATGTGAAATTTGTTGTGAAATAAATTTCATTTAACTCGAAATTGAGGTAAAACCTGAGCTTATCCTTCACCCTAAAAGCATCGTTAGAAATGTGTTTCAAATTGTGTTTTAAATATGCAAGGTTGTAGAAAGGCGGAAGACAGATGCGGTAAAATCCCAAGGGCGTGGGCCGGGAAAAAATTAAAACAGACTTTTGTCAGTTTAAAAGTTTTTGAAAATGTTTCTGGATGACCGCCTTGAAAGGCTTTACAGCCCAACCCTAGCGGATAAACACCGTGTAAAATATTTTGCCGGGCGGTTTGCGTTGCCTCTCGACATGCCTATAAATATTAGGGAATAAATCTTATGGCGGCTTAATTAGAACAAACGGCCAGATTCCCGGGGAGGAGCAAACCCAAACGACCCATTTCATGGAAAAACTGGCATAACTCGATACCAATAAACGTGAGAAAATTCTACACCCCCGGGATGAATCTGAGAACAAGTGTCGGAAGCTAAAAATCTGATAGCTAGAGCTTTAATGGAACTTCCTGGTTCTAAGGGCTTTAGTAGTAGCTGCTAACAGTTAGCGGTGTTTTAACGACTTTAGTGGAAATTTATACATAGCCATATGCAGTAAGAAAACACGATTTAAAATACCAACACGTTGTGTTAGTCTTGACTGCATATGCACAAACAAGCAATAATTAACACCACACGTAGTTGCGTTGTTAATTCAAGTATTTTATTATTATTACCACATAATGAATAATTCCAAGCATTTTACTTTAACCAACACACTGGAAACATAAACTTCTAATACCCAATAAATCTAAAAACCGTTCTGAAGTGCTTGACATATTTTTTGACTTACCCGCCCTTAATATGTTTCGTGCGAGGTAGGTATGTGTATGTACTCACCTGAAACAAAAAAGAAAGATTAGAAAAATTACATTTCAATAACATAAAGTACATATTGTTCGGTCGAAAAATGAGCTTTGTAATAAAAGGCTGTTACAGACAATACATTTCACATTTGAATAGACACTGAGCACTGTAACAAAACATATTTAAATTTGAGGTCTTTTCTTTTATTCTCATTTTTCATGAATTTCCCGCAAAGCTTACGTTTCACAACATTTTTCTTTCGGTAGAATTTTTTCTAGGGCACATATTCTTCAACAAAAAGGGTATATAAAGGGTTCAATTAAGAATGCACATGAATAAGCGAGCGGTACGAACTTTCAAAATTTACCAGAGGGAATTTAATTGATTTTTGTCATAACAGAGCTTACTCTTACTGTTACGTTTTACACGATACCGTTACTTTAAGATCAATTAACATGTAAAAACAGCTTGATACTGCCTTTTAAGTAATCCGGAAGTACGTCACCAATGTGCATAATGAATTATGTAGTGGAAACGTTAACATGCTAATACACAAGTAATGTTCTATTATACAATGTACTACGTAGAATTGGCATGTGCATTTAAATATTTAAGCGCTCGTTTTCTTACAACTTATATAAATTATTTGATATTGTTATCTAATTAGATTAAAACTGATTCTCTGCATATCAGATCTGTAAATATTAGGTTAAAATCAAATGTTCATATTGAGTATCTCATTTACCTGTATTGAGCTCTTAAGATGCATAAATTTACATGTATCGTACTAATATTCAAGTGATTAAGTGCTGCTATCATCGCTAACACTTGCACAAGATTGTTAGATTAGATGTTAAACCATCTGTCGATACTTCGAAGCCAAAGTGACTGGTAGTTATTGAATTACACAGAAGTATTTAATTATCTTGTGTACTTTATGCGGTAATTAACAAAGTTCTATTATTATTATATATGATAAATAAATAAAAAATGGAGAGGAGCGTTGCGAACAAATGCGAGTACTGGTCAAATAGTGTTCAAAGATAAGCGGTCACCACTTAAAGGGGCGACCTAAAGCCTACACTAACACGCTGCTATCCTGGTGCCTCGGAGAGTACCTAAAACCGCGCCACGTCATTAACTAACTTAAACAGGGTTGAATTGGTAGCAGGGTAAGGAACTGCCTTCGAGCATCCCCATCAATAAAATAACATTTATCGAATTTTTCGAAAGTATCCTATTTTATAATATATTTAACACATAATTATTTCAAACAATATTTTAGAGAATGTAACAGTACTAAAGTTTGTTGATTACCTGTTAATTTTACAATCTTGCAACAATGCATGTGCTCACAGGTACATGTAAGAGGCAAGTTACAATACCTTCGTTTGTGTACAAACAAACCATCAATATTCATGCTGGCTGCACCGTATTATTCATGCACGTAAACTGTTTTATTAGCCTAAAATAATTTATATAATTTTGTTAAATTAAATCATAAAGCTTAAGAAACCTAAGGTTTCTTGATTAATTTTTAATTTTACAATCTGGCAGCAAAGTACATGTTCACGGATACATACTACATGTAGGCAACGGGTTACGATAACTTTGTATTCCACTCCGTTTGTCTAAAAAAAGCTTACTATTACTTTTGCTGCCTGCACCGTCTATTTATGTAGGTAAATAAGGTATCATTTATTAAAGTACCTATAGCTAGTACGTTTTCATTTTATTGTAGCTCTAACACACAACTACTTCAATGTTTTTAAAATATATTATATGTAGATATTTATTAAATTGAAACATAAATCTTAAAAGCATAATACGGTTCTTTATTACCTGTTAATTTTGCAATCTTGCAACAGTGCGTATGTTCACGCAGTCATCTCAAAAGCAGGTTACAATAAGTTTGCTCTCGACTTTTATTTACGTAAAAACAATTGAAATTTTAAAAGGGCAAGGAAAGGGGAGAAGAGCTGAACCACGGCTATGGTTGAATCTATAATTTCTCTTGTTTGTGAAATAATGTGAGGTTATATATGTCCTGCAACGAGTAATCTTTCAATTGATGATATATGAATATGTTCCATATTCTCATAAACAAGCTAATTCCATAAATTTGTAAATACTTTCTTAACTTTTTCAGGAATATAAACATTCGATTATAGTAAAGAAAAACAAATAAATAACGACTACAGATCTCTATGTCCTTGCTTGTAATGAAAGAATATTAGGTTATGTATTGCCTTCAACAAGCAATATTTTAAATAACCATTTATAACCTCAAGGGCATTGCTGACGTCGTTCCGTATCCTTCATTATTGAATGAATTTATATATCCTATTTTCGCTTTCACACAAATATTTGGTGAAAAAGAAAAAATACTTTTTTTGAACATCTAAATATTTGTTAATCTAACAAGGCAATATACTTACACCTGTAGGAATTTCTCACAGCAAACAATGACCCTGAGCAAATTGACAAATACGTTAGGCTAACTACTCTCTGTATATCCCAAAACTGCTTTTAAATAGAAGAATACTTCTACGAACAGCAGGAGGGTAGTGCAATTGGGTAATAACTTTTCTCCATTCGTTACAAATCTTTTTATGAGTAATTTGGGAATTGCAGTTAAAAATAATGCAGGATACTTTCCCAGAGTATGGATCAGGTATGTGGATGATATTTTTGCCGTTTTCGATAGTACTACTAACACAACATCGATGATTTCGTTAACCGATTAAATACCAAGTTTCAGTCAGTAAAATTCACGTATGAATTAGAAAACAAAGGACAATTACCGTTTCTTGACGTATTAGTTATAAGAAATAACTGTAAATGATTAGAATTTGACGTTTACAGGAAAGAAACCAATGTAAACAACTTTATAAAACATGATTCAAATGCGGGATTGAATATCGGTACATCAAAAATATTGCTTCTTACCATGATTTCTCTCCAGACGCCATTGATAATTTAATTTGAAACCGTAAGCTAAGATAAAATGTTCGTAATTCCACGACTTTACAAAGTTCCCACTGTGAAGAAATCACCAGAAATTTCATCAAAATTCCGTTCCATCCCTTAACCAAAGGCTTTGATAAAATATGCAAACAAGTCAAATCCAAAATTGTATTTTGTTCAAATAACAACATTCGGAACTTGTTGGGAAACCGTAACGACAAAGTGAAAACATTGGAAAAGTCGGGGATTTATGAAATTGGCCGTTCTCACTGTAATGGAAAATATATGGGGCAAACCGTACGTAATATTGGAATTAGATTTAAAGAACATGTAGATCATTTTACATAGGTTTGATAAATCAAGTATAAAGAGTATTGCCCCTCATATTTGCGAGATAGAACACGGTATATAATTAGAAAACTTAAAATTATTAAAGGAAGTGTCTTCAACAAAAGAATTCAATTGCTATGAGAGTATTCATATTGGCAAAAATATCTTTTAAATTCAGGTAATGGCCCAATTACTGACTCAGATTTAATTCATTTGTTGAAAATAATTCCTTAAACGGTTAGGTATAACGAACCTTAACGGGAATTTAGTTTTTAAGCCTTTGTTTGTTAGATTATTAGCATTAGACTTAAATTGTTGGCTTAGTGAAGGATTTATCTCCAGAGGTATCCCTCAGCCAAGTTACTGTAATTAGTTCAAATTCCTACTGAATATGGCACCTTAGTTGCCGAAATGCGTATTTAGGTGTTCTAAATATGGTGGTGGTAAGGGGTTTTACAAAGTTTAATATCTTTACAAGAAACAATTTTGAATAGTAACTGTATTTAGATTCGTTTTTAAATTTACAATACAATATTACATTTTTAACATTGTTTATCCGCTTACCATCTCATCTATATATTGTCCACCTAAACACAACAATAAAAGAGCTCAATTTGATAACTTCTTCACAACACTAGGAAATAGATTTATAGCCGGTGGAGATTACAACTCAAAAAACGTACAATGGGGATCAAGAATAACAACAACTAAAGGAAGAGAACTGCTAGCATCTATAAGATCAAACAATTTGAACTACCTGAGCACAGGAGAACCTAGCTACTGGCCTACAGATCCCCAGAAAACGCCAGATCTACTAGATTTCTATATCACAAAAGGAATTGATAGCAAACACACAAGAATAGCGTCGTGCCTGGACCTATTTCACGACCATTCAGCAGTAGTATTAACAATTCATGCGGAAATCGTAAAAAAAGAAAAACAACCGTCACTTTACACCAGAAAAACGGATTGGAATATATTTAAGGAGAAACTAGATTCGTTAATTGATTTAAAGATTCCCTTACAA
>JABXWE010101756.1:0-14829 GCA_014611495.1 Limonius californicus
AAATGTACGTAAATATATTATCTTCGAAATTATCAATATAAATTATGGTTATGTAATTATGTAATGAGATAATCGACAATCGATTAGACAACATAATCTACTAAATCCATTTATGGATCAAACAAATAACAATAATCTATAAATTGAATAATTGATTAAATAATAATAATAAAATTATGTAAAGTCTAATAAAATTAATCATATGGCTTCTCTATACAGAGTGTAGTATATTATTAAAACGTGAAATAATTTGTTTCATATAAAACATGACTGGAGTTGAAATGTGAAAAAGAGGCTACAAACTATATGCACTATTCATTACATAAATGTCAACATACCAATCCTCTTGTATATACTTAATTCTATTAACTCTGTTACATCATTCGCATGTCACAAACCAAAATAACGTAGCAGATATTGAAAATTTTGCTTGCAATTCTAACGATCCGAACTGTTACTATGAACTAAATCCAAAATAAATTGATTTTTAGCGAGCTATAAAGTTCGGATGTTTTTTACTTGGTCCTCAGTAACCCAGTAAGTTTTGCAGTGTATACACCGTGTTTACGATGACAACAATAAATTCAATAAAATAAAGGCAATCGTTTTTTTTGAAAAACGCTCGGACAGGTCAGTGAAGATTTTAAATTGGCATTTTTGGCCCATATGTCAATTCAATCTCACTTGCGGTTTTCCCGGTGGTGACACCAACTTTCTTATTTCAAATACAACACCTTGTATATTTAAATAGATAATCAATAAGCGTCCTCAGTAAACCCGAATTTGACATATTTATCATGAAAATTTACAGAAATATTTATCAAAATGTATTTTGATAATCTTACCTTCTGGAGATTGCACTCAGTACATACAATGCAATTTTACTTAGTGATAGTTGCAATAGAAGTTAATGAATTTGTCAGAATTACTGGTGAGAACTAATCATTGCAGTTCTTTTTTTTTAGATTTGGAGACACCGCGGTCCACCGGCACAAAAACGAGATAACTCCATTTTTACAAATTCAGGAGAGCAAAAAAACAGGTATGCGGGTATGGCTTAGTGGTACAAGATGTAAAGTCCAAACGCTTCCCGGTTCGAATCTCTCCAAGATCGGAAAATTTTGTAATTCCCCGGGTGATTGGTACTGGGTCTCGGTCTCCATTTATCATTGGTGATTAAATTAATGACACTTTTCGTGTTACGATCGCACTAGAGGAGTAACAAGATCATATATACACAAAAATACACCACACACCAGCAGGTTAAGCATGGTTACGCACAAACACGGTAACCCACAGAGTAGGGCCTTGTTGTGCATTGCACAAACTCTCTTAGCCTTGTCTCACACCAAAAGCGATGGGCCTCTAAGGCCTCTGAAAGCTTCATAATAATAATAATAATAAAATGGGTTTTAACTTCTCATCTTTTTGTAAAGCATTGTACCCAGAAAGCTAAAATTTTTCAAGATGCACTTGTTGCATTTTTGACATATTTAACTCTGGAGACAAATAATATGTATTTTCATTTTTTTTTCTGCTATAATGAGACGTTCGTGTAGCAAAGGATTTTATAAATGAGACAACTTGATTTATAATGTTCTCGGGAATTTTGTTGGGGCGGTTGGAATGCTAGCCATGCAAATCTCTTGGAACAGGAACATTATCTTTTAAATTTGTAACGATATGTTCAACTCTTTTATTACTTATGCCATGCAAGGCAGAAAAGGCTTTCTACAAACCTTTGTTTTGACAGTATCGGTTTTTAACATGTATGTGCAAGAACAAGAACGACTCCAGCCACCGCCAGATTTTACCCTTTTTATTGAAACTTTGTTGATGTTTACCTGCCCATCCAGATTTAAATTTATCAAAACATTTATACTTGCAGCTGCAGTTCCTAGTCTTTCTTTCTTTCTTCGCCACTTTCTTTTTTTAGATATTCCTTCATATCAGTTCCCTTCTGCATTTCTTTTCTTAGAAACATTTCTTTGCCACGCTACTTGATTCTTGAGACCTTTTCTTCCTGTTTTCTTTACGTCATTGACTGTTTCTTTACAACCATATTCAGACTCATTATCACTTTCTAATAAAGAGGAAACTTCAGCACTGGTAACAAAGGCACTTAAATACGACAGTTTTGACCTTGGTTTACTCTCTGCTTCTGGATCAAAATCTGGATCTTGGTTGGAGTCGTCGACTTGATCACTAAAGTCGCTTGAACTGTTTGCCATATTGCTGTAATAAAATTTAAAACTTATTTGGGATTCACATAATATAATCTCTAGAAGCTTACCTTATTCTTTTGTACACGGCGCGGTTTAAAACGTGATACATTCAGTCCAATTTTAATAAACTACCTACTAATAGCTACGTAATAAACAAAACAACACCACTTATAATGCCATTTCTAGTTATACTAATATGAGAAATAAGAGATTCAAAGTTGAAAATACACCTAGACGTGTTTACACAAACGAAAACACGGTGCTGCATGGAAGCGGTAAAAACCAACTATTTTCGGTGTAAAAAGGAGATAGCTCCGGAGCTACCTCCTTTTCGCGCCGAACCAGTATTGGGTGTAAGAATTATTTATCTTATCCTCGTATCAAACATAGGAGCTGCATCCTTTTTGCACCAATTGAAGCGGGCCTTTTTCACTTTACTAATGTCGCTAAAAACCCTAAAACTTATAAAATGTGGAGCTGCCTCCTTTCTGTGGTGTCTTTAATTAATCACAGAACTAGTATCTTATCACAATCAAGATGCGTCTAACAGAAAGAGAGCAAATAGAAATACTAATGGAAATTGGTTGTAGAAATCAAATTCAAACTCAACAACAAGTCTGCAATTTTCTTAATGAAACTTACCCTGACCGACCGCCAATTAGTCAATTTACTGTGACTAAAATAGAAAAAAGTTCAGAGTTTGACCATGTTAGGGATTTACCTAAAGATAAACCAGTTCAGATACCTCAAGACGTTAATGTAAGCATCCTATTAGAACCATGTGACATAACGGTTAGAGAAATTGCAAGGAATTCTTTGGGAATAGGTACAGTCTCCGAGATATTTAGAAGAGGGAAATATCGCCCATATAAACCCAATTTTGTCCATTAATTGTCAGAAGGCGACCTTGACCGTAAAGTCGAATTCTGTGAGCAGATAATCGGAATCCGCCATGGAATTTTTTTTAACTCACAGGCACCGTTCTGTCTAAAATAGGCAATATTGCAGGTATTAGGCGAAAAAAAAAAACCGCAGGACGGGCACATTCAGCGAAAATTAATGTATTGGCGGGAATCTTGGGTAATAGATTTCCAGGACCACATTTTTGTGAAGGATTGCTCAACGGAGAACACTACCTGGAGTTTCTTCAGTTACATGTCATTACCGATTTGATTGCTTTATTTTCCAATTACCCAAATCCTGAACTAGACGTAATACTTTTTCAGCGGGATGGAGCACCTCCATATTCTACATTAGCCGTTCGGCAGTTTTTGGATGTGACCTTCCCCAACAGGTGAATCGGGAGGACGACGCCTAAACGGTGGCCATCTAGGTCCCTTGACATACACCTCTAGATTTCTTTTGTGGGGTTATTTAAAGTCCAAAGTGTACTGTAATATATTAAATAACCTGAAAGATTTAAAAGATCGGATTCGCCAGGAATTCGACTAATTCCGCCTGATATTTTTCAAAATGTCCGACACGAAATAATTATTTGACTTGATAAATGCATTAAAATGAACGGGCATCAGTTTGTACATTTATTGTAAAAGTTTATGTATGTTTATCAATCGCTTAAGATACTTGTTAAGTTACTATCTAAACTTTTATTTTATGTTGTATTACATTTACAGTTTTTTAAATATTTCTGTAAATGTTTATGATAACTATGTCAAATTTGGGTTTACTGAAAAACTTTATTGACTATCTATCCAAATCCGTTAAAAAAATATAGTATTATATTTGAAATAAGAAAGTTGGTGTCACTTCCGGGAAAACCGGAAGTGATACTGAGTACAGGCCAAAAAATGCCAATTCAAAAATATAGATCAACGTTTCTGAGTGTTTTTCAACAAAAGCAATTGCCTTTATTTTATTGAATTTATTCCTTTCCTTGTAAACTCACTGTATAAAATACCAGCTAAGCAGTCGCAATATCAAAATATAACAACCTGTTTCTGTGGCAACATACTTCAATGCTATCTGTTGTTAAAGTGCTAATTTCAATTTAAAACAGAATATTTAAATTTAGTGAATTTTTGTAATAAAATTTCCAAAATATTACAAAAATGTAATTACAAAGGCTACTTTTATTTACATGAAAAATAAAGGGACTATACCTTTTTCATTTAAAAGCGTTTGTAGACAAACGGTAATACAAGCTTTATTGATTTTTAAAATTTTTATATTTTTTAGTTAATAAATTTCACGAAAAGCAGAAAAATAATAATATATTATGATAATACAAGTGTATAAACAAGCCTTTAAAGCACACGACGGGTTTAAAAGCACGAGGCGAAGCCGAATGCCTTTTAACGGAGCAGTGCTTTAATTAAAGGCCCTTATACACGAGTATTATACGCTATTTTTTCTTATACCTGCACTACAATCTAAAAATTATAACAAAAAAAGGAAATTGAAATCCCGTTTTCGAAGTAATCTTGCCAATATGTCATTAATCGTTTATATAAAAACGGTTAGCAATTGGTGTTGTTTCGTTGCTATGCATATTTATTATAAATTTTTTGATTTGTGAAGTTTGTTTCGACTTTGTGTTCGTGAATTACAAAATGAACGAAAACGAGGATATTTTATCTGAGATTAGAATGTTAGCCGAGCAAGCTGAACAGCGATTAATCCCCGCGAAATCTAAACAAGCGTATTGCAAGGAATACGAAAAATTGTCCAGCTCGATGGCCAACAAGTGAATTTTGTCTTGTTACCTAAGCAACTTTAAAGCACTAGTGTTTTAAAAGCCCTTTTTTGCACGCTTTTTAGTTTCGAAAACAGAGATTATGATTAATAAAAAATATTTTATGATAATTGTCATCCAAATAGCAAATACTAATTCTTGGTTCGGCTTCAGATTGTAAATGATTTGTAAAACTTATTCCGGCATAGCATGAATTGGCAGTGCTTAAAGATCTATAAACACTGATGAAACCCTCTTACGGTTCAGTTTTTATTCATTGAGTTTTCTATATAGCCCCATATACCTTTTATGCCGTGTGAATATTACATGTATGTGGTTGACATTTAGTTTCTAACATTTATTTATTTAGTTACCCAGAGAACCCTCTTATTTTTCCCCTTTCGCTCAAAACACGTGTACCAATCCAATGGCAAAAAGGACTTATAAAATATCCATAAAAAATATATTGGTCTAACGCAGTAGGCCGTGCAAGCGAAAAATAAACCCACCACCCTGATCATTATATATGTTTCTGTGCTCGGAACTCCATGGAACTTGCGACCTTATTGTCCTCTTCACAAGGACCAAAAGGTTCGCAATTTGTTTTGTAAAAGCCCTATAGGTACGCAGTTTAATTTGTAAAACGTATATATCTGAATTTAGCTGCTGCCGGGAATCGCTCTTTGTTCTTCTCCTATATTAGGGGGACTTTTTGCGTGGACGTTAAACTGGGGTTAAACTTTTTAACTTAATATGCACCCAATGATAAATATTACTTTCCCCTTTTTAGCGGCGGATGACGAAAGCAGGAAACGGTTACAAGCGTCGAGGAATCTCGTTTTTGAAATTCCGTGTGAAGAGCCATGTGATTATTAATAATTCGCACGAATAAACTACAACCTAATTTCATATAACGTGGAGGATTTCACGATAACTTTGAGAACTCGGGCGTAACAACGCAGCATAAGCTTTTAAACGCGGTCTGCTTAATAAAGACTTTATGGAAGAAGGAGACGTGGTCTAAAATCGCGCACCTCAGTATGTATTATACCGAAAAGTTATCCCAGAGGGTCGTGGTGTTAGATAAACTTATTGAAAGCGGAAATGTGATGATGGAAACTGCCAAATCGCAGGAAAATGCTATCAGAAAACTGTTACCGTAGAAACAGGGGGCACGATGGCGTTATGTAAGGTGATATAGTGAGATTGCGTTTAAGACGGGGTTGCTTTTGACGACTCCCCTTATATTCGATTGATCATTTTCTTGGATACGGATATTTTATAGATCTTTTCAATTTTTTTTGCTCTGATTTTGTAGCAAGTAACAAGTTTTATCTTATGCCGTTTCTATATCTTAATTTGTATCTTAATAAAGGAAATTAATGTTGCTAATATAACAGGTCCATATTCCATCATGATCCAAAATGGTCATACACACATCACACAAGATTAGACTACATTACTCTACATTAATTTAATATCCCTAACAATACAACAGATACGCAAGAATTAAGCAAGAGAACAAATCCTAGTGCAAGTGAATTCGCACAAACAGGTAATAAAACAAAATCACGAGAAAAACAGTAAGGCAAAAGAGTCTGTAAGTGAGAAACAACACCACAAGAAAAGTGAATTTTAGCAAAATAGTTGAGACAACATCAGAAGACGAGATTAGAACACTACGTAAAATATTAGCCAAAAACCGCGATACAGCATAATAACACGACAGCATAATGATACAGCAAACGAAAAAGATCATGCACACCCTCCTTTGAGAGAACAGAACCATTTCCTGCAAGGAGAAAATGTTGTTTATAAATTCGATAAACAAAAATAAACTGCTGTTTTCTTCTTACCGTAAAGTTAACTGTCAGAGAGATTTTAAATAAAAGCGTAAACGAAACGAAAACCGTGTGGAATCATTTAAATAGGTAATAAACTGAGATTCTATCCAAATTCTGTCAAATTCTTGAATATTTACAAATTATTTTAGAATTTGACAAAACTGAAAGTAGTAGTGATGATAGAAAAATAGATTTTTTGCTTAAGAAATTAAAGATGAACGATTCGTAAGTTCGTAAGCTAATTAAAATATAATTGTTAGATGATGGTTTAGGCATAGTACTGCCTCACTAGTAATTTAGAGTTTTTTTTCAATAATATGGGTAGCTAGATAAGAGGGTTTAGGTTTAAAACAAAACAGAAATTGGTTAGTTAAAGGGTCACTTAACAACTGTAATAATTTCGATTAAAACTTTTAAAATATCCTTGCATTATTTCCGGTATTTTATAAGTGAATCAGAAAATATGAATAGAATTGTGAATTATAGTTACTAATGGTAAGAAGGTTTTTTTGTTAAATATATATACAGTCAAACTCCTATATAGTGAACCCCTATTTAGTGGTTTTTTCTATTTAATGATTTTCTTGCGAAGATCTTGACCTTTAAATTCAAATTCAATTACATGTAAAAATACTATATTATTATGTAAAGCCTCCATATTGTGATGTTTTTTTTTCAAACTTTTACGATATTACTTAGGTTACTTAGGAATTCAAGTAGAATTTTGAGCAAATTATGATATACTATCACTTCTTTGTATTTGCCCCAGAAGCTTTTATGTTCTGCATCAAACATATATTTAAGCTAATTATATAATGTTTTAAAGCACCATACAAGTTGTACCTTTGTAGCTAACCGACACAATTCTTATGACACAAAAGGATAATCTTTGGTTTCTACATCTCTCAATGTGTAGTCGATCTACCATTCTAAATGCATTTGTTAGTTGGTGTGGAGCTAAGAGCTACTTTAAAAATGGAAAAACGAAAATGTTTGAGTATCTATTGAAGACAAATTATAGGTGTTGGAACACGTCTTATCAAATATTAGCAATTACTTTCGTATTTACATATGAGTTCTATATAGTGATTTTTCATAGGGTACTTTGCAACATCACTATATGGAAGTTCGACTGTGTAATGTAAAACAGGTTTCTTGCTTATAGTTCTTATAAATTCTTAAATAAAATAGGGTGATTTCCACAAACAAATAGTTTACTTTTAAACTCACGGTGAAAATTCAAATTTAGCACCGTTTGATCTATGATTTTAAAACTAAAGTGCAACGATATAAAATGTTGAAGCATTTAACTGTATTTCCCTATTTACTAAGAACAACTAAACAACTTAATACGATCAACTGAAATAGTTTATCAAGATGAAATAAAAATCACTACACTTGGAATTGAACCACCTTCATTCGGATGCACCTGTGTTGATGAAATTAGTTGGCAGATAATCTCCAAATGCTGACATACATCTTGTATTTCTCGCAAGCAATTCTTTAGAATGAAAAGCTCGTCACTACCAGGTACGTGGAAAACTTTGAAACACTTATTCACACTTTTTTGTTGTTAGATTTGTTCCTTACTGTTATTTACTTGGTAAACTGTTGAACTTCGTTAATATGATGTCGCATTCATAAAACTAAACACCATTACTTTTATTAAGTTCGTAGTTAATTAAATATTTAAGTCGATATTTCTTCCTTAAATTCACCTTGGATGTTTAATAATTATCTCCATTGGGGGGTATACTTCAAACACAATAAACGTTTCTTGAAGTGATGAAAAATTTGGCGTTTAAAACTTTGTTGAGATATTGGGGAACGTCATTCGAAGCAACGAAACAAATGAAGTCGGAAAACAATTATCATTTATTGAGACCTGGATGCAGAACTCCAAGTCGAACCTAAACGTCATTCATACAATTAACACAAATATTGAAAATGTAGAGAGCGAATGTAGTTGAGGGGAGCGGGAGGAGCGTGATGCAAGTCCAAAGGAGACCCATCGCCTTCAATTAATCCCGAATGTATGAATGGCAACCTCGACACCGGTATGGTAAAAGATAAGGAAAGAAATTCAAATTATTAAATTTTGTTTTTAACGCACTCTAGAACAAAACTACATTACAAAATTCACACAATAATCATACATACATATCACAAATGTTCTAAAACAAGTTTGTTTACAGATAAGAAACACAAATAGGCATGGTAAAATCTACAAATTTTACTACATTAACAATTACAACTCCACATCAGCATGCAGTTTCTACAATCCATTAATTCCAATCCAATAATTTATTTGAAAGAAACATTATTAATTTACTATCAACAGTATTTTTATTGCAATTTCTGGGTATACAAACCAGGGACCTCGGTGGTCTAGTGCGAGAACGCATTGACCACTCGAGGTCACAGCAAATGCAGTGGCTCCGTTGCATAGTTAAGTTTAGGATGCATGTTGCATGAATGTTTAGTATGTAAGGGACGCCCGCACCCCCCTGAAGTAATGCGAAAGCGGTTCCGGGGGCGGGAACGGTAGTATGAACGAGTGAGAAAAAAAAGGGTATTCAACCCAAAATGTATTGTCTTTTTTTAGACTTAGGAAATACTATTAATACAGTGTCATAATATGAATTCGTTCCTCTCTTACTTAAAAATGTTCACCATATACCTATGATAAATTCACATATTATAATCTACTCCAAGGATGTAATATGTTAAAACGAAATGAACACAAAATCAAGACGACGAAGAAAAGTATATGCAAAATCATAAGCGCATATGGCAAAGAAAATAAGATTCCTAATATCCTTAAAATAGATAATCAGAAATTTTGTGTGGAATATTCACACACTAATACATGTCAAACGAACCTTGTAACATACAACTGAGAATACGATAACATGTAATGAATACCGATGAAATTAAAATATTCAAATTGTATGGTCCACTAAGAAGTCATCGAAGGAAGGTACTCAAACAATTAATTAATTAATTAGTTAAACCAACTCTTAGAGAATGGCCCGTAAGTTGAAAACTAGAAGATCTTGGAATAAAAGGGTTAAAAAAACAATAAAAATCAAGGAATGGCGGTAATCAATTACATTATAAGCGTTATACAATAAGATCGACAATATTTTAAGTAATGATTACACCTGGTTAATAAAAAGCAATGATTACACGTGGTTAATAAACTATGTGCATTTACCTAAACCCCATAACTTGTAACATTTACTACAATTATTTAATAGTTACCATCGTATTGAAGTTCTTGCCATATATTTCAAAATATACCAATATTCTGCCTAAATAAATAAATATTGTGAACAATTGCTGGGTGTAAATGGGTAACGAAATAAGGGACTCGAAGTCCAGAGACATCACAAGGTTTATCAATAGCCTACAACTTCTCTAACAAAGAAAAGGCTCATAAGTTACAAAAAAACCACTAAGGGTCGAAGTGACGGAAGGCATATAAAGGCTAAAGCCCTAACATCAAATAATAATAATAATAATAGGATACTTTACTTACTTTTGGCTATAATAAATCTTTATTTCCAATAAAGATATCATGTCAGATGATGATGATGATGATGATTATTATGATTATTATCATTCTTATAAATGATTGAATCGCAATGACAATTTAATTGGTTCGAATATAAATTCCTTGATACTGAAAACAGAATAATTTGAATTTCACATCTCTAAAGAGATCATTCAAATATCTCCTTTATTGTAATCAGTAGTAAAATTAATTGGATTTACGAAGACCACTATAATAATAAGTTTAAAAAAATAGTTTTGCATTACTATATTAATTAAAACTGTAAAAAAATTAGCTTTGCTGTTGGAACGTTCTATATATTTTAAAGTAAAAATAACTAAATTTAGTAGTGAACAATTGGTTTTAGCTCACGTTACATTAACAACAAGATGAAATGGTCATTTTAAATTTACAATTAAATAGGTCTAATCACAATTGTAGATTTATATATTAGTAGCTATAATGGTGGATATTTTTGCTATATAAACCGTATCAGTTAAACCTTGATACTCATATAACTCAACAACAGCAGACGTTATTTCTAATAAAACCCGAAACTTCAATAAAACGTAATATTTCACATTTAGTATAGGAAATAAAAAGCAATGTCAGGGTGTAATCTTAATTCTAACAAAACGTTAGGCTCCGGTCCCTTAATGCTAGAAAGGCACCAATAAAAATAACAATGATCCTATACCTACACAGTTACAATTGTTCGTGGGTTCCCCGGGGAGTTGCAGAGTGGGTTGCAAAGGGCTAGGGGAAAGAAGACTCAGAATAGTAGCACAAGATATGTGTGACTAGAATACCAAGTAACTTTCAGTGTGGCGCTTTCAGCGACACAATTGTAAAGAAATTATCATTGTTCACGGCGCATCCACCATTTCCACCTCCTTTTCCTCGCGTTTAAAATGAAAATCACGTTTGGAGACTGAATTAGTTACGCAAATCTAAATCTTGATTAATTTTTCTTTTTTGGGATTAAGAGTGAACAATTTTAATAATCATTTTGGCGATCTTACTGAATGACATAAACAAAGCGCATTTAGAGGCGTTAAATCTACCAGGGTGAAGTACAACCTTCTTTTATGCCATAAACTGCCGGATTTAATAATGAAGTTGAGGTGATTCATTAGATGGTGGTTTTGGGGAGCGGTACAATGATGATGTAGTGGATGGAGTCTTCATTGTTGGGGATGACGCACGATTGCCATCGTGTGAATGAGCCGAATGAAAGTGACGCCGCCAATAATAGACAGAAAATTTATTCCCTAAATTTGAAACGAACGCTATTGTATTAAAATACGATTATACGAACTGTGAATTACAGCTGAACCGAATAAATTATATGCGGGTATAAGGTATAAACTAAGCCCGTTTAATCGTTGTACATAGAAATGCAGGCAGGAATTGCTAAAGATTATGTAACCAAACACAGATCTGTTAAGAAATTCGCAATTTTGTTGCTTTTTGGTTTCCGAAATCTGAAGTTCTTGTCGGAAATTAAACCCAGCTTCGCAATTTTGTTTCGCCGAAACTTTAATCTTGCCAATTCGATTTCCCTTGCAAAGGTCGCGAGATAATGTAAAAACTCGACAACCTTTTCAATTCGCGGTAAAAAACAACCAGTACGTCCTGCAGAAATGAAACGAAAGAGTTGGAAATGCGAGATGAGGAAAATTTGGGTTGAATGGGCAAGGAAGGCGGCAAAAACAGAACCTGTTTTTCCGCGTAACCGCAACATGTCTGCTGGGGCGACAATCGCCATGATTTACAGTTCGTTGTTTCCTTGATATTGTACACTTTATACCACAACTTGTACTTTTTACTGTTCTAGTTTTGACACTGTTTCCTAGTTTTTGTGCCGACACTTTTCTATTTTAGACACATAAATCACGTAATTCCGTTGGAATTATAGTTTTAAAACAAACAAGCTGTGACGCTGTAAAGCTGCTACCGCTTTCAGGCGGCGCTTAAATCTCTAAGGTTAGTCTGATAAATAAAAGCTTACAAGCGTTTGCTGGTCCATGGTTTTACGAGTTTTAGTTTAACGCAATACAGAACTTAAAAGTTCGGCCTAATTCCAATTTGTAAAGTTTTCCCAAGAATTGAGATATCAAAAGCTCCAACTTTTACGGTTAGTTATCGCTTCCTGTTTCCTGCAGTCAACTTAATAGCGGAACATAAACTTGCAGTTTCAATTATGTTTTCATTATTATTACAGAAATTAAATATAAAGCAATATGGTATTGTAAATTAGTTTTACAATAATAAGACGTAGCAAATGCAGAATTTGATATTACTTTTAAAGTTTACAACAGAAAGAAATTGTTAACAATTTTATTGGGCCATATAACATCTTATAGTAATTTAATTTTATTTTGTTTATATAACACACAAGTTAGTGTTATTCAAAAATAGGAAATGTAACAATATTCACAGCGGAACTTTTCATATCTAATAAACCAAATTTTTAACAATGTAGGGGATAACAATATTTTGTGTATTACATATAATAATAATAATAATTGCCTTTTATTGGAACGACAAAGTATGTATTACGTACATCCATACAACTTTTTTATTTATATGAACTACCAGTAGCATAATAAAGGTTGCATGTTCATTCCAAAGGGGCGAAGTTCAGATAACTACTAATGTATAACTAACAGAGATCTGCTCTTCTACGTAACCCTTTATTCATTCTTTCTTAGATATAGTAAGGCACTATAGCTCAAATATTATTTTAGGGTAAGCATAGTTCTAGATTCAGATTTAGAACTAATACATTAACAGAAACAGAGAAAAATGGAATAAAACATCAGTAAAATTTATAAGTAAAGTGGGTAATTATTTTGTGTTAGTTTGATTTTGATTTTCAAGTAAGATTTGTTGGTATTGTAATTTAAACTTATTTGGAGACAGTCTTTTTAAATATTCTGGCAGATGATTATAAATCTTTGCTACCTTGTATGAAAAGGATCTGTCATATACAGCTGTTTTATGAAACGGAGGTGTTATCATATACTTATTACGTACTTTAATGTTATGAATATCCGATCTGAACTGTATCTTCTTGTAAAGATAAGCTGGTGTTTTAGTAGTAATAATTTTATGATATAAACTCGCGTAATGCAGTAACCTTCTATTTGACATATGCAACCAACTAATATCAGCTAATTTGTGGAAGATGTGTTCATGTCTTGATATACCAAAAATTAAGCGTAAACACGAGTTTTGCATGCTCTGAATTCTCATCAACCTAATATTATGAAATCTTGATAGAATTCTACATTATCTACACACACTTATATGATAATTTTCACAGTTTTGCCACAGATGTCAATGCAATTTGCACCTATTTGCGCATGCTTACAATTAGAATTTTGTACAAAATTTTGAACAATATTCTGCTCCGTATAATACGTGTTGTACACAATACATATATTACATAAATTTGGTGAATACATTTTGAACAAAATTATGTAGAAAATTCTGTCGTGTCATACAGGCCTAATGCTAATTTACTAACAATTACAACTCATACCGGTTAAGGAACCGTTGACAATATATGAATTAAATCTGAATGATGTACTATTCAATTGTCTGACTTGAAAAGATCTCTAGAAGCAAATTAATTCTTTAGTTGTAGATCTTCTGGTCGTCCCGTTTCGTAAATATACAACATATTATTACAATCAAATTTCAACGTTACTTTTGTACTAAGTAAAAATGTTATGTTTGTATTGTGTTGAAAACCACTATTATGTGTATTTTATCCTTTCAAACGCATTATCTAAATTAAAAAAAACTAACTTGTTATACTTATTAATCCTTTTGCTCACAATTTTGTAAAACGTAGCCTCATAGGTAATAGGTTTATATCTTATTGTTTCTACAGCATAATTATTATTATTTAATGAAATTACTAAACACGGCTGAAAGAGTAGCCCACTGATTCAGCTAGTATTATTTCAGTTGTCTAGACCTATTTCCTGTATGAAATGACATCTGCGAGAGACTCCCAGAACTAGAAATAACACTTGATGATTTTCAAACCAAATGAGTGTTTGTTTTGGAAACAGGAATGCGTGCAAAATGGAATTAAAACCTCTGTAAAATGTGGCCAATGAAGAATATCATCGATTCCATAACATATATGCATAAGAAAAATATTTATTTTTCGATGGTTTTATTTTGCTTTATTTATATTTGCTTAGTATCAAATCTATAATTTTATTTTCATAAATAATAACACTTAACATCTTGCGTAACTCACTAATAAATGCTTATTATATATATATATATATATATATATATATATTTATAAATGGTATCTTATTGAGCCCGCGATATTATTGGGGCGCTCTTCCACCCACCCTTATCAATGCTGATAGCGGAGTATACTTAACGGATATAGACGTATTTGATATAAATCAGAAGGTGGCTCCGTAGAGGGGAAGCCTTTTTTCCTTATTTGCCTTTTATATGTTTACAGTCCCTTGTGTAGCC
>JABXWE010101859.1:0-38826 GCA_014611495.1 Limonius californicus
TCTTAAGTTGGGAGATTGAACAATTGTCACACTAACCGGGAAGTGGTATATTTTTTATACCAACTTTCCTCCCCATTTCTCCCTAAAGTAATCAACAAATTTTACTGTTTATCGTTTTTTAAAATCAATTTATTTAAACAAAATAATATGAAACTGAGTAACATAACATAACATTATGACTAAATAGGAAGCAATTTACTAACATGAGAGGTGTACAGGAGGGAGACTAGGTTGATAGACAGAGGTGGAAATTGAAAAATCAGAGACGGCGACAGCCGTAAATAAAAATGCACATATATAAATAAAAACAATTAAAATTTTGCAGTGGCTCGCTTCGATAGTTAATTTTCGGCTTTCATATTTTGATTGGTTGCTTCTACTGGTTTCACTAATTGAAAAACGGATTGTATAATAGTGAACCTGTGGCGTGCTGTACTAGAACCTACCACAACCCCAATAACTCGCAGGTACTCACCGGAAGGGTAGAAACTGCCTTCAAGTCAGCTGGCACACTGGATCGAAAAATATACCACCTCCCGACTTAAGGGTTAAGATATCGTCATTGGTTTCAGAGCTAAGCTTACAAAAAACACTTTTCTTAGAGGTGTTACATTAAGAGCGACCCCCCCCCACCTGCCTGCCATCCCTTATTGATTACTCAAGTGGCCCGATCCCTCGAAAAGATTACTGACCCCTGTTTCAGTCGTTCGCTAGTCAATTGCTCTCAATGAGTGCGGTTTTTGCAAAGTGTTAGTGATTTTTCTTTCGTCATACGTTTGGGCTAGAGGAGAGACCAAGGTTTTGTTGGTCAGTGAGAAAATGATTTGTAAGTATGCCTCTTGGGACTTCGCAGTCTATCCCGTCAATTCAATTACATTAACGTATCCAAAATATACCATGCTGCTTCCGTACCCCTGTGCCTTAATCTAAATACAATTTACAATCAGGATCTAGTTTGTGTATCCAAACATTACATCACAAGATATCTACATTCTACCAAGGTACAAACTGTAAGCAGCATACTTATTTTTCTTTCGAGACGATAATGTAAATAAATTCTTTGTATTTTAAATTCCAACCCAATTTTGGTTCTTATCATTGCACAAGATATATTTTACGGAAGCTATTGGAACCAAACTCTGGCATCGCAAATACTCAATGGAACTGAAAGGAGAATTGAACTGATTTCAATAGACTTGGAATTATCGAAAAGAAATCTTAAGTGGAATTGAATTCAAATGGAAGACTAGTGAGGATTGAGTCAAGACTGTAGTGGAAAATAGTGGTTTACACTTACTCACATGAATAAGAAAATCACATAAAGAAGTTCAGGTTGATATGTCTCTCTGCTAATTTATTTGTTTAGAAAAGTAATCAAATTAAGCTATAATTTATATATTTTTTGCAATATATTTATGGGGAGTTGGCAATGTATTAGGCAAGCTGTTGGATGCGTCGGTTGTGTATCCGAGTGAGGCTTTAGCAGCCCCGTGTTATAAATTATGGATTACCAACCATTACGTACATCCCCACTAATACCGTAACATTTCAAAATGTCCTGTAGCTGCTTTAAAGATTTTCGTGTTTTTGTTGTCCATTTTTCAAAATATGTCCGTTGTCCTTGCGCGGCCAATCTTCTCTTTGTTGTAATCACCTGCATAAGCTCCTAAAATTTGTATCTGGCTGAACCCAGAGCTTTTCATAGGTCACGTTTTTAAAATCTAATTCAGAATTCCAAGAGCTATTTGCTTGAAAGCCGACTGTAGTTTCAGGACTATCGGCTTTATTTTATGCCGGGCGTTTCAAGAGATTCTCTGTTTTATTGACTGTTTAACTCTACACTAGTCTAGCTAAATAAATTTTAGTGTGAAAATAAATTCGGGGGAGCTTTGCAATTTAGAATTGAGGGGTTAAACCTATTTGTCTTGCTTTTCACTTCTGCCTCTCTTTAATCATCGGAGTTTGTAACAGGAATCGATAGGAAAGTAGCTATTTTAAAGTAAAAATTTTTTGATACAGTTGACGCTTTTAGTATGTTATGAAGGTTTGAGAACGTCCTTTTAAAATATGAACAGTACAATATGATTAACAAATGTTTCGATGAAGGTTTGCTATGGAAGGAAGGTCAGTCATGAGTTTGTATGTATGCCTGCAAGTTTCCATATAATAACTTGACTGAAATTTTAACTAAGTTTATTTTCCCAAGAACGCAAACCCTTGAATATATCAATTTACCAATAATGAGTATGCATAGTGGTTTCAATTGTCACATGTGTTTTGCAAACATGTTCTGTCCTGTACAAGTTAATGTTTACATTAACTGATACATCTGGGTTCCACTCCATTTTTATGTAGTTATTATTGCGCTGCGAAACCAAGACACACTAAAAAACCAGAGCACAAGACCAGCTAGTAACTTTTTTAATACAATGTTTCATTAAAATTAGTTTAGAAGACAAACCAACAATGTTGCTTCTTCTTATTTTTCTTCTGTGTATAGGCCAATGGCCTGTGAACTACCGACAATGGAGTAGGTTCTATGAGTCCTCTTTGCACGTATGCCGGGCAGGTGGCTTACCTAACCCGCCGAACACAGCAGAGAAGTTCCACTACATAGTTTACGATTGTCGAAGATGTTCGTATGACAACCGGGACCAACGGCTTTACGCGTCCTTCGAGGCACGACAATTTTTATAGAACTTGAATTAACTAAATGATTACGTTAAGAATTCACCCATCGGTGTCCTCTCACTTCTATTTTGCAATACTTTTTTCGTGTGCTGCTACTTCACTTTTGCTCTGCTTTCTTTCACTGACGCTTCACATCTCTTTAGACTAGCTCAAATGCTTTGATCCTCTTGAGCACTCTCACTGGTCATGAAGTTTGCTCTCATGCTTCTGGGCAAGCTTTTTATTTCTTCTGTCACGGACTTTATCCCCGTGGGTATGACTGTTTCTAGCTTACCAGGGCTCATCTGCGATACTTCTTAAAATTTTATTTCGGAAATTTTGAATTTGTATATCATTGGCATTCCGGGCAGCTACCCCAGTGCCTTTTGGGTACATTATTAATTATTTGAAGCAGTAGCTTTATTACAATTTCCTTCAAGTTTTATTAATCTCTCACGTATTGATTTTAGCATTTTTTCTTGCTACTCGAATTGTTTTACATGTTGTTCAAGTTTCGACATTCGGCTTTGTAGTAGCTGGTTTGTCGAAATTTCTGTTTTCTGGGAACTTTCTTGTTTCTATTTAGTTATTACGTAGTGCTTAAAATGCTTTTGGATTTCAACTATACAGTCTATTTTCGACCTTCCTTGCTTGTGTATTGTTTTGGTTGCTTTAGGTTGCTTTGTTTCTTATCTTTTGCATCCTTTTGTCTATTTTGCGTCGTCTGTAGTTGGCTGGGTGGGCTTCGCCCAGTTCGCACATTTTGGTTTGCCGTTTTCAGTCATTTTGCATTATTTTGTGTGGTTTATCCAGCATATTTCACCAAGAACGTATCCGGGGGGAGGGGGCAACTGCCCTCCCTTCCAAGGGAAGAACGAAATAGAGACCCTCGCGCCATCTGTTAAAAGTCATAAGAACTACAACCTGTACGTCTATTATATACGTACAGGTTGTTGACACATTTCCATCCGAGTAATGTAAGAGATATTTCATTGGAGGAATAGAATGAAAGTACTTCAACGTGTGCAACTTTTGACAATTTGGAAGGCATCGAAGGAGAAGGGAAATTGTGATTTAAAGTGTGTATTGAAGTAAAAGAAGCGCCAGATATCACCGGGAATTTAAAAAATCATGGATTCAGAAAGCTGCCCCCTTCCCTTCCGTTTTGAGCTGGATACACCCTTGAATTTCACGCATATTGATTCTCTGTTACATACTCTTTGGGTGTGCCCATAAGTTTGACATTTCTTACATTGGGAAACTATTTTCGATTTTGAGGTCCTATTTCAATCTTCATGCCTAGTATCCTCTTTCCTCGTATATTTTTTAAATGTCTTCATTGTTTCTGAAGCTTAGCATAAATAGTTGAGTAGGTTCTTTTTCTTTTTTATGCAGAACATTAACGACTTTTATTATTTTGTATCTAGAGATATAAATCTTCGACTATGTATTCTGGAGCGTATGACGGGCAGGTATGATGAATAACTAGAATAAACATAGAGTGTGCAAAGGAGTATAGAAGAACAATCTCATACGAAAATAAACAAACAAGAAAAATAAAAGTCATTGCAAAGAAACTGCACCCTTCAGCTGGTAATAGAATGTCCATCGGAAGCACATGCTCGCCTCCAAGTGCTCTTGTCATTAAAAAGTCCTGCAAATAATTCAACATTTGTCTAGGTGTGTATGCCATAGCACCATTTTGCTGAAAGTTGTCAAGTTGTCGTTCATCGTCCTGTAGCTGTTTATGAAAACAGTCTAAGTGTTGTCTTGTTCTCTCGTAATAAATTCATCAAAACATATTAAATCAATAGCATTGTAGAGACACTAACTCAAAAGCCAACTTGCAGTGTGTTAGGAAAAGCTTCGCGAAACATAGGAGATTTTTACTACTCTACGTTTTCATTGTTTGTGAATTTACATAATCAGAATAATGGAAAACCAAGTGTCGTCTAAATAAAATACATAATCAAGTAATTTTTTGTTATATACTAAGCGATTTATAATCTTCCATAAATTAATCGACATTCTACAATAGTTTTCTTAAAAGTGCTGATGGTTCGTTGTTCATCTACTGTCTTGCCTGTTCAGTGGTCTTTTCACTATAAATTGTCTGTCTGCTGCTTCCAGATTCACGTGATACAACACTTATACCTCTAAATACATTTACAGCATGACTGATAGTACAGCAGAAGGCAATTTCAAGCAAAGGCTTTTTAGGACACTTCTAGGGAAACTCAATCAATACAACTCGTACTGCTTAAAAATGCTCACCATTTTCATTTTCATTTCAGAGCAGAACTTAATTTTAAAATTTTTGTGTTCTTCGGCGGAAACTTCTTTAGCTGATTGTAGCAGCAGAACTATGGCTTGTTATTTGACAATTGCTAGGTAATAATAATTATGGTAGCTTGACTGGATCTAATCAATTTTCTTTTCCAGGCTCAAACTTTATCGAAAATTTTGTTGATCATACTGTAGAATAAATCGATAAATAAAAAGGTATATATGTAAATTTGCGAAATTGTCTCAGGCAATCGTTCGTGGGAGTAACCGTTTAATCGTCTTCCCGTACTGTATCAAACCAAGACCAACACCAAATAATTAATTAACAATAAGGCGATTACACATTACGCTAGACGTGGCTTCCAGATTAATTAAACATACTTAGAGCAGTCCAACCGGAGTTGCGAGGAGTCGTTATTAATTGGTACCCTTCGCGAGTTTGCAAAGTCTACACTGGGTGTAATATGTAGTCGTCTCGTTAGTTTATATGGATAATAATTACTAAGGCCTCTTAACCGAAGCTTATAAGATCACCAAACTTCCTGATAACTTTATAGACGATATCCTTGGCTTTTCTACGGCTTCAAACTTACTTTTGCAGATGACGCAAAATGACGTTGTTTGTCGTGTTTATGACGAAAATAATTAAACTGTGCATAATAGATTAAGTGCTGACAAACCTCGTGACATGTGTAAACTGCCTTGATAATAGAGAGACAAAATATTTATAAGTTGTTCATTATTAACTCGGAATAGAGCAACTGGATTCCGTATTGCACATATATGTATTTACAAATTTATTAGTGACAACGTATCGTTTTCGCATAGAAAATGTTAAAGGGCTGGTTGCAATTGTATACAGGGTGGACCAGCTAAGTTGAACCCATATAAAATGGTTTCAGTAAAATGTGTAGAAGAAACCAGGAAACAGATTTGTTGTTTATATTTGGCGAATTTCGCGGCAGTATATCAGGCGGTATATAATTAGAAGACCACCGTCCGACATAATATTTACACGCCTTGAAAATACTATAGGGAAAATGGTAAGAAAACACGTAGAACTAGAATAGGGAACAAATACATACGAAGAATCAGTGTAATATATAACCACGAAGACATTTCGAATAGAAGACGAGAATGGAACAATTACATTTAAAATCGGATAGTACTGGTAGCAACAGACAGATCACCAATAGGAAAACAGTCCCCCGAAAGAATAGCAAGAAGATAGAGAGAGTCACTACAATAATGGGAAAGAATATGAGCAATCCTATAATGAAGCAAGAAGCAGAAGAAACGAATTATGAAACGAAAGTAAATTTGTTTGTTGTTGTTTTAGATGTAGGCCCAGAATTAGCAGTGTTAGCAGATGTTCAAATCTCCATGTAAGTCAAGGAACTCTAAGCACAAATATGGGTATTAGTAGAACATCAGTTAGAAGAATTCTGAAACCAAATTTATTTCATGTCTATAACGTTACTTGGTTGTGCGAACTAAATTTTCAGCAGTGGTGAAGTGAATGGGCATAGCTGGCACTATTACAGATAAGAGAATCCGCACTGAATAAGTGTTACTCATTTTTAATGAGTTTCTTCTATAAATATTTGATGTTACATAATCATCATCATCATCATGCCTATATTAATCTATTCCGAATGTAGGCCTCTCCCAGTGATTTCCATTTTGTTCCATCTTATGCCTTCTGGCTCCAGTCGTAGTCTGCAACTCTTTTAATATCCTCTGTCCAACGCATTGGGGGTCTTCCTTTAAATCGCCTGCCCAACCTGGGTCTTCATTGTATTACCACCTTTGTCCATCTATTGTCCGTAAGTCTTGCTAGATGTCCCGCCCATTGCCACTTCTGCTGAAGTATCTTCCCTATTATATCCTGTACCTTAGTTCTTCCTCGTTTCCATTCATTAGTCTTACGATGTCTTAATGTTATGCCTAACATCGCCCTTTCCATTGCTCTTTGCGTCACTACCAATTTAAGTTTATTTTTCTTGGTCACGGTCCAGGTTTCGGCGGCGTAGGTGAGAACCGGAAGGATGTTTTGGTTGAATAGTTTTGTTTTCAATTCTTGATATATTTTGCTTTTTAGTATATCTCGCCACGAATTAAATGCGATCCACCCTAGCTTAATTCGGCTGTTTATTTCATTTTCTTGGCTGTTTCTCTTCAAGCTTATACTTTGACCCAAGTAGATATAACTTCTTCTGTTACCACGTCGTCTATGTCAATAGCATAATAGGTAACTATGTTATCCGACCACACTGCTTTACTTAATTGGTTTATGTTACTTGGATTTTCTATAAAATATTTTATCCGCGTTGTTGGAAGATGTAGATTTTGGAGTAAACTGGATTAGAAGAGGAGTCGCGCATCCACGACCACCAAGAAGTTGCGAAACACTCCACTAGAGTTTACTCTTAAAGGTACAATTAAAGAAATAGTATATTGAACGCTCGTAATAAATTAGCATGATTTACAAAATATCGAGGCGTTTGCATCGGTTACATGCTTGCTCAAGTCCGAAGATCGTTTTAAAATGAATTAGAATATGTATAGATAGAATGAAGATAATTTTTAACAAATACTAATACTAATGTAAATAATATTAGAAAAACTGTTAGTTACTTCAGTAAGATATGGACTTGACAATTAGTAACTATGATCTCATTCTATACAGTAGACCCTCGGTTCTCGAACGGCACGTTCTTCATTTTTACTTGTTTGGCGAATAATGTAACCCTCACGGAGCTCTGGAACGAAAATTTTAATAACGTGACTTGCTTAAGGCACAGGCAACGCCTGGGAGGTATATGTCATTCAGAGCAGCCAGATATTTTGAAGGTTTCAAGGATGAACTTGTGTCTATGAAGTTAAGAATATTGTGAATCTGGAGAAGTCCATGGGCTTGGAGGTGAGTGATGATGACGTGGAGGAGTAGAAGATCATTAAAATGGCTTACCACAGAGGAACTCCAAGACCTTCACAAGGACCAGCATCAAACGACAGCTAAAAAAATGTCTTCAAGGGAGCAGGAGGGAAGGAAACTATTAGAAAATGAGGAGAATTAGAAAGTTTTCGGGAGAAATATCACCCTAACAAAAAAATAGCAAACATTTTCAATAAGTGTTAAAGCACAGACAAAAACAAGCCTTACTGGACAGAAGGCAGAAGAGAGGAAGAACTTCGGAAGATTCCCCTTCGAAATAATAACATCATTTTATTCCTTTTCTCCACCTGCACTATTCCCTTCGCTCTCCACAGTACAGGTCAATATTTAAATTGCTAATCTACATTATTTCTTGTGGGACAAATAGCTTCAGTTTAGAAAAATTCCGTTTTTGAACACCCTTCTGGAATGGATTAACTTCGCAGACCGAGGGTATATTGTACTATAAAAAAATTCGGAAATATCAGTTGGTGTGATGTACCTTGGGTTGCACCAACCACTTTTAAGGGGGGACGGAAACTTAGCTTGCCCATTCTGTATGCTTTCAAAAATGTATATCGTCCACGTAGTAGCAAACGTTTTTTAAGTTAACATTGTTTAACACTACTTCAAGCATTAGGTATGCCTAGTTGCTAAAGCTTTATTCCGTAAATATTAAGTAATTTAAAACTAAATAGATTGTATCGGTGGATTATTACTAGTATTTATTAAGCACAAGTGTACCAGTGTGGTCTAGTGGTTAGAGCACTGGGCTTCGATGTCGATGGTCGGGAGTTAAAACACCCAAGTCGATGCCTGGTGGGCTGCCTACCCAGTCACTTTAAATAATAGGGTACCAGCGTTCGAATAAATAGGGGGTAATAATGCGGTTGTCTAATGTGTGACGTTCACCACATCACCACGTGTCATTTATTTGGCATGCGACAACCAGGCATGAGAGCGGGGATACTGAACCTCTGACCTTATGTCTTGGAGACCAAACCCCTTCATGGCGTGTAAAGACTTAAAATTATTATTACGCACAACCGAGAAGGTAACCAATCGTTTTAAAGTTTATAGGAAAAAGGAATTTCTTAAACAGTGATTAGACAAGTATATGTTTACTACTAGTTACGCGAAAACAATAATAAAATAAAATTGTACGACCTATGCTACTTATATTAACAAAATGGAATTTTGAAATTATTAATTTTTCTTTCTCAAAGTATCCGCATGAAATTATACAAAACATAATTTTAATGTAAGGATTTCATTGTTTACTTACATTATTTCGAAATTGTTGGCGGACATCTACTCCACATTGAAATATTTCAGTATTGTAATGAACTTTTTGCAAAACAACTTGTTCATTTTAATTTCCTTAAAATACTGTTTTGTTTGAAATTACGGGGTGTTTTACCGGCCCTAGGGCGGGTAATTATTTTCGCGGAAGCTTTGTTTAATAAATTTCAGAAAGATTTAGGTTACAAACAGGTGCTTACTGCAGCAGTGTACAAAAAACTTTCGTTTTAGCAAGAATAAATAAAAATATTATGAAACATTATGCTTACATTGTTACAAATACATGAAAGTTATTTTTTTTTCAGGTAAGCAACAATCCTTAACATGTCGCATCGTTAAACGATTAAGGGTAAGTTGTTATTTAAATAATTCAGGGAAGTTTAAAAGTAGCCAACGTAAAAGTAATTGTTTTGTAATCAGGATTCCGTAAAATATTCTAATAAACGTCAGAGTGAAAGTTTTACGATTCGCGGGTACAATTAATCATGTTGCGTTTTAAAGGCATTTTTGCCGCCCGCGAAAATTTTGTTTATTGCTTCACCCTAATTTAAAAAACAGATTTGAAGCGATTTGCATAATTACTCATATCAGATGTTGTGACTTAAAACATGATTCAGAACGTATTTGGGAATATACTAGCATACATTCCCAGATTTGTTATTTTAGCTTCCAAATGTCAAATATACCCACTCAGTGACATGGAAACCGCAACACCAAGAAGGAGTAGGAATTTTTTGACCAAACTTAGCAGAAACGTTTAACTACTAAAAGGTAGCAATTGATTAAAATTAAAAAGAAAAAGAACAGAATATAAACATAATTTTTATTAATAATGGGTTGGTCCCTCCCTATTAGTTACACACTCCCCCACTCTTCGTGGCATCGATTCTAGCAGATGGTCGATTTCCTCTTGAGATATTGTGTCCCAAGCAACCTATAATTCGTGCTATAGAGCTTGCGGAGGATGCAGCAAGTTCCTCACTCTTCTCCCCATAATGTCCCAGACATGCTGGATGGACGAAAGATCGGGAGATCGGGGTGGCCATGGCAAGAGGTTGACATCGTGCTGGAAAAGTGGGTCTTCCAACTGCTGAAGAAATGGAAGAATATGAGGTTCTACCACCTCATCCACATATCGCTGGGCGTTCATATTGCTTCGCATAAATAACAAACGGGACCTACTCCCATAAGTATAGCACCCCATACCATAATCCCCACAGGTTGGTGCACATGCCTCGCAACTGAAAATTCAACATTGCGATATTCCCCACGTGTTCGTCTGACGCTTTTATGGCCATCATGCATCCGCAAACAGAATCGGGATTCATCACTGCACACCACCCTATGCCACTCTAGGTTCCAATGCAGTCGCAACCTACACCACTCCAAACGTTGCTGTCGGTGTTGAGCCGTTAGTGGTAGCACAATATGTGGCCGATAGGATTGCAAGCCGAAAGCTCTGATTCTGCGGTAAACCGTTCGATGGGTTACTGGCCGACCTTCGTTAGCTAACCATTGATCGGCAATTGGTCTGGTACTGGAGAATCGGTCTCTTGTTGCCATAAGTCCAAGATGGCGGTCCTGCACCTCATTTCTTCATCTTCGCCCTCCAGTTCCTCTTCTGCGACGTTCCTGACCCTCCCTAGTCCAAGTCTGATAGCAGCGCATGATGGTGGATTGGTTCCGGTTAAGGCGACTTGCAATTTCTCTGAACGAAAAACTACCTTCGCGCAACCAACAATACGACCTCTGTCGAATTCGCTTAATTTGCGGTAATTTCCACGTTCGCGCACTCTAGGCATGATCACACCTTCAAAACAAACGATCAGCGGCGAAAACAGTAAAGAACTGAACAAAATCTCGCAAAACATACACCTGATAGAATTGTTAGAAAAAACTGAAAGAACTGTCAGATAAGCCATTATCACTTGATCCCTATGAATGAAATTTAAATCAATTGCTACCTTTCAGTAGTTAAATGTTTCTGCCAAGTTTAGTCTAAAAATTCCTACTCCTTCTTGGTGTTGCGATTTCCATGTCACTGAGTATATTAAAAGATACTTCTGCAGTAATTAGCATACGGTAGGAAAGCTTATAATAATAGAAAACTTTAACTATACAATGAAATACTAGTAATATGTATTTGTACAGCCAAGATATTGTATACGTTATGGTTTTTCACCTAGCTGAATGTGTATACATAACTTTATGCAAATGCAATTGCTAAAATATGCAAGGCTGTTAGTAAGTGAATCTCAGAAATACAATACAATACGAACAATATGCAATTTTATATATTATACATAAGTTAAAAAGTCCTCAAATAAAATAAATGTTCATTATTATTGTTAAACATAACAAATAATAATAAGACGTTACATTACAAATATTTACAAATATCATTTTATTATTATATTACGTATTTAAATCGTCATATTTTCAGTATTAGTAACCTTGGAAAATTAGAACACGCCCCTTTCTGCAAATACACTGCTCAAAAAAATTAGAAGACTACTATTAAAACTCACAGCATATTTTAAGTTTAATAACACATGGGCCTAAAATACGGTAATTTACCATAAGGTCTTTTACAACAATGAACAACAAATTTGTAAACAAAATTCTGTAGTATTTTATATGCCGAAAAGAACATAATTATTTTACTGCTTCTAACTCTTCAAAAGAGGGAAGAAATTTCAGAATAAAATGACAAACCAGCCACAATTGTGGCTTAGAATGAAACTATAAGAGGTTCTTATACGTTAATAGCTTTGGAGTTGTGGCAGAAAAATTCGAAGATGGACTTTAACTGTAGTTTACAGTGTTATAAATATGGATAGTATCAACTACATTGTTACATTAAATGTAAATTGGGGAGAAAACCTCTTTAATATTAATCGATTTGAGCTATTGTCTTACTAAGTCGTGGATACCGCATAGGCTTGCATCATCATTTTCGCCTAGTTATCAGCGATATCATCATCAACTTCAAGGTTTGGGCCTATGTGGCCAGTTTCGTCTTCGTTTGTCCATCTTATTCTGGATCTGCTTAGGCTTCGTCTTCCTGGGGGTCGGTATTCGCATAATGATGTGGGAACTCCATGATTGTCCATTTAAGTCATGGTCACGTCAATTCTGTCTATACTCGTCCATTATTTCCAAAATATTTGATATTCCAAGCTCAGCTAGTATCTTAGAGTTTCATTTCTGCAGCTTGAACTCTTTTCTTTGACTGTAGGTCGGAGTCCAACAATTGCTTACGTATAGTAGAATTAGAAAAAACATTCCAATGTACCGACAAGGCCATTGGCACTTGTATCATAGGAGTATAATTTATAGTATTACATTTCATGATGTTTTATAATGATAGGGTTATATCTCATATTTTATCTATTGAACCAGTACTTTTCGTAAAGTTAATTACTTTATTAACAGGTGATACAAACAGTTTTGATTGAAATTGTGAATCTAGATTATAACTATTTCTTTCTTATATGGAGCATTCGCATGGAAAGTGTTTCACTGTTTGATGTACTGCATAAAGTTCGCATTTTGGTTTGCATTTGGTTTCTGGATCCCTTTGGAAGAGGTAGCCATGAGTTAGCTTAGTATGTCTTATTCTGAGGTGAGTTAGTATAATTTCCTTCTTTACGTGAGAGATTTGGGTTTTCTTTTAATGAAATATATTTTTGACCACTTCAACGACATAGGTTATTAGTGCTCCGATACAGAAATTGAATACGTAAATATTAATAGTGTATTGCATTATGTACTAAACTTAATGAATATTTTGTATTTTCTAAGTGTTTTTTGTATGTGATTCTAGTATGTTTTGAAAGTGAAATTTTATATTTTGTGAAATATATTAATTTCTTTAAGAAAAAGTTGAAGGAGAGTGTTATTTGATAGAGATTATCTTAAGGAGTTAGGGTTGTAATGTTTCTGTCTTTGGATAGTTTACTGGTTGCAATCTGTAGTTATGTGTAATAGTATCTTTCAAGTATTACAGGCTTCAGTGTATGTTTTTTGAAAGATATGTTTGTGTGTAATGAGAGTGTGTCATATACGTAGCCCGGTTATTACTATCTGCGTTCTTCTATCCTGGCGAGTTTCTTCTTTGACTGCTTTCAGTTTATTATTGGTTTCTGCCCGTTCTGTGTTTCATTTTTTATTGCTTTTTGTTTTGTGTAGGCCTTAACTTCAGTTGGCGGGATTGGTACCTTGAGGTAATGTTGTTACTTGTTTAGCTGCTTGATCGGCTTTTTCGTTTCCAGTTATTCGGACGTGCGAGAGGACCCAGATGAAAATGATGTTTTTGTTGCTAGTGAGTGTTTGGTATCTATTTTCTTGTAATGACTGGATAACCGGATTTGCTGAATATATATCTTGATGACATTAAGGGAATCCGTACAGATGGAAAAGTTTTCTTGGTAGAGACTCGTTGTCTTAATATACTGGACAGCTTTTGGGATCCTAGGGTCCCCGCTAACAACAACGATACATAAAATATAGACGACAATGGTGCGAACATCTCGATAGGATGGACGAAGGAAGAATCCCACGTCAGGCGTATAGCTACAAACCAAGAGGAAGAAGACATGTGACGCCCTCGGAGACGGTGGACGCCGGAACAGGCAATTATGCCTAATCCATGACAGGACGGCGACGACGACGACTATATCTTCATTCCCTAGTAGTCTCTCTTGTTTGTGGTTTATGCTCAATATCCATTCTCCGTCTTAATTTTGTACTGGACCGTAGATTTTTCTTAAGATTTTTCTTTCGAATATTCGTAAGATCTCTTTGTCCTTTTGAGTAAGTACCCATGTTTCCCATGTATGTCACGACTGGCCTTATTATCTTTCTTTATTCGTAGTTGAGGAATTTATTGATTCTACGTAAGCGTGCCACTTTCCATATTTCCAATCCAATATTTTTGATTAGTCTCCTTGCCTAAGCTCTTAGTATTTTGGAAGCTATTACGTTTGTTTCGTGGATATCTATTTAGTGCTGTATTCTTATCTTTAATAGCCTTCTTACAATCGTTATTCCACCAGGGAATATTTTATGCTTGTGGGGATGATTTCGTTATTGGGATAGATATCTTTGCGGCTTCTAGGATATTATTTCTAATGTTTTCGTAATTTTCTGGTATATTTATGCCTATTGAAAACTTTATTTGGTAGTAGTAAGGTATGATGTATTGGTCTCAGTTTAATTAATTTATGCTCACTTTGGGGTGATATTTTGTTCTATGTTTGTTTTTATAATTATTGGGAAGTGATCACTTCCATAAAGGCTCGGTAGTGTTGACCACTCAAACTTGTCTGCTAGTTTTGGATGACATATAGTAAATTGGTTTTGTTCTTATTTTATACAGTTATAAAAGTATGCTAGTGTTAGAGTTTATCTTTATAGTCCCACATGCATATTCACAATTGTGTATTTGCATATCTATAGAGCGTCTCACGGTGAGAGAGTAGTACAAGTTCTTATGTACACCAGTGCGGCAAAATTTCCACTTACAATTGCTTTGAAGATGCCCAGCACTTATCAATCATAATATAATCCACCATTTGTTGTAACAACTGCTTCTTAGTGATAGCTACTATTTAAGAGTTAGCTGGACATCCTTTGCCACGGGTTCTTAAATTACAAAATAAATGTAACATATACAAACATAAGAAAATTAGTAGTTTTATTATATTACATATTTTTCGGAAACTAGTAGACCTTGTCCTGGTTTGCAGTTTACAATTTCTTCTGCTGTACTTTTAAAAGTCAAGATGTAAGCTAAATCAATTTCTTTCACTGCCTTACACATATTTTTGGTGACAATGTAATTACTGATTTGCAGTGCTATTGGATATAATAAAATTTTATGAATCATTCATAAGTGTAAATAAAACTTTTGAAAACGAATTGGTTTACAAAAAGGAAAAAAAATCGAGAAAGAAGTAGAGAACAATCGGGATTTACCGCAGGAAGATTATGCGTGGACAATGTTTTTCACTAAGACAGGTTATAGAAAAAAGAAGAATAAGCGGCAGATAAACACATGTCGTATTCATCGACCTAGAAAAAGCGTATGATACGGTCCCTATATCAAAAATGTTCGAGGTGTTAGAAAAAGCAAATATAAATAATAAATATATCGAGACAGTCAAAGATATGTATGATGAAATGGAAAGTAAGATAAAGATCGGAAATAAAGTATCTTCTGGCTTCAAAATCACCAAAGGATTGCGATAGGGCTGTTGCCTATCACCTACCCTCTTCTTAATATATATAAATGAAGTACTAAAGAAATGGCAAGAAAAATGTAAACCAAAGGGTATAAAAATACGAAACGACTATTTCCACACCCTCCTGTTTGCAGATGACCAGGTAGTAGTAGCATTAGACGAAGACCACATCAAATACCTGATGAGGAATTTGAGCGAAACCTACGAAAGATGGGGTTTGAGAATAAACTTAAAAAAAACTAAATACTTAGTTGCAGGAGGGGAGGGAAGGGATCTAGACATAGGAGGAAAGAGCATTAAATTATGTAGAGGGTATAAATATTTGGGAGTAATATTATCAGAAGAAGGAAACAGCCAAAAAGAAATAAAAAGTAGAATAACACAGACAAAGCAAGTAACTCAAAAGCTTAACGCTTTACTATGGTCAAAAGATATAAGAAAACAAACAAAAATAAATATATGTAATACTATGGTGAAGAGCATCTTAACATATGCCTCCGAAACGTGGGAAATTACAAAAAGGTACAAAGACAAGTTGTTGGCGACCGAAATGGAGTATCTAAGACGAAGCTGTGGAATGAGTAGGCTGGAACATATCATAAACGAAGAGATTAGAAGAAGAATGGAAATAGAAGTACCAGAAATAGAAGAGATAGAGAGGAAGAGATTAATTTAATATGGACATATGAGACATTTGCAACCCCACAGGTGGCCACAGAAGATATGGGAATGGAATCCAGCGGAGAGAAGAAAAGAGGTCGCCCACCTAGAACGTGGAAAGATGATGTAAGAGAGGCAATGGAGAAGCGAGTATTAGCAGAGGATCTATGGGAAGATAGGGCCCTATGGCATATAAGATGCGAGAGGCGCTAGGCTATACAAACTTGCTATATATATATATATATATATATAAGAAATGGTAATTACAAACCGATAAAACTAGACTTTTTAATTAAAACATTGTTAAGGCACTTCTTTACAGGGAATGTAACTTATCTTTCCAACGTTGCGATTTTACACCGTCGTAATTGCGATATATTTTAGGAACGGCTGGATCTACTTTATTTAAACAAACTTACGTTGCCGTTCAGGCGCTTACATTTGGCAAGTTTTTATGATCAACTTTCATACGGTTTGTATAGTCCATAAGACCCTATACTACACTCTCACCGTCAGACGCTTTATAGGACTGCATTTTTTGTATATCATGTTATACCCCCGGTAATGAGGGTTTGTCCTTAGCTGTTTGTTTTATTGTTGATTCGGCTATTATGATTTGGTAGAGTAGAGTGTCAATGTTTGTATTATTTATTTCAGTGTGAACCGAGAACCGTTTTTGCAACACGGAACAATCCTGTATCACTCTACGATTTATTTCTACTGTTACCTCCGACGTTTCCCTGTTCATCCGGAATGTTCTGTTGACGTATAGGCTCAAGCAACTCGTATCAGGTGTAGAGGGAAGCCTTTTCGAGACATAATTTAGTTTAATTATTTTTAACTTTGAAGGAATTACTACAAGCAATCATTGTTGGTCGATTATATTCTTGTCTTTTTGTAATTATTAATAAAACTTGATTGCTAAAATTTTAGTGGACAAAAAGCACGTCAAATATATAATAACCAAATCATAAAAAGTATTTCACGATTAAATTTGGAACGCTAAAACATAAAATTTCGATCAGCATTAAGGTTATTTAACGTTATACAGTTTTTTTATGTTTGAGAAAGTCAATATTTAAAAAGAGCATCGTCGAAGGTGTTTATTATTTCCATATCTAAATGTATATAATTTTCTTTAAATCTTGCCTTTTTGGTGATAAATGGGACGGCTTGGACTGTATATGTTTAATCTTTGCTGAACAGCAATAAAAATATTTGAACTTCAGCACATATTTCTCTGGGAAGTTTCCAGAAACTTCGCCATATAACTTGGCTAGTTTGGGGTGTGTCTATAACATCCTATCAAAACTTGGGAAGTTGTTTTAAATATCCCATGTATTACTGTGTTCTGGTAGGCTAATGTACTTAAAAGTTGAGAAATTGGAACACTTCCTGTTTTCATGTAATACAATATTTCCATAATTATATTTAAAAATGTCGTAATTCGTAAATTGTTAATTTTGTGTAGCATTTTGCTGGATTTATTTTCCTGAACTTTTATGAGGTTGTAAAATAAATACGGCGGGGCAGAAAGGTTGCCAAAAAGCCGCATGTGTTAAACGGTTCTGGAAACAGTTCGACGTTATTTAATTCGGGCCAGGGGCGTTGCTAAGTCGCTCCTAGTAGGAGGCCATCCATTGGAAAACTTTATGCCCTTTTCCGAGTTTTACTCGGGAAGTATTTATCTGTTCTGCAATAGTTTTGTCGCAGTTGTAGATTGAGAATATTAGAGTTAAAATTTATATTCTAGGAAATGCAGTTATGTTGTTAATTCATACGATGCCTTTAATATTAACCGGAAACGAGCGTATGTTATTTTTAGAAGAAAAAGAAAATGTTAAAATACCTGATAATCATTTTGGAATGGCAAATAACTGAAATGAGTCTTTAAAATTTAAATGTCTGGGTTACTTTATAAAGCGCGATTGCTTCAATTTATTATAATGGTACGATATTATGAATAAAATTACAAGGAAAATGAAGTACTGTAGAACGGCACCTGTCAAACAAATACAACCTCCGACTAGTTCTCACCGCACAGCAACTTAGATATTGTGTGCATGCCGTTTTCATGCAGTAGATTTTCTAAATTCAATTTTCAATATTGTGTATAAATTGACGTATGTTGCTCTGAAAAATACTTAAATGTTGTACCACGCTTCATGCAAAGTTTGAACATCCGGTCTTCCAGTATGCGTTATTAATCGATATTTGTTTATAGCAGAAACTGCAATTTAGAAAAAGGAAAAATTGATAATATTATTTTTCCGTAGATGTGGTCTCTCTGACTCAGAGGTTTGTTTTAAACATTTATTTCTTAACTTATTCTCATAAAAAATACATTTGGCAACATTGTAAAGCAATAAGTAGTCCCTCCATGGTATTGTCAAGTTTTGACACCACAAAATCAAATTAATTTGATTTGGTTGATCTAATTTTTGTGATATTTATGATATCTTATTTCGTTCACTTATAATGAACTTTACGTACAATGAGTATGCCGATATGTACAGTGTGTTTCACTTCTCACCTTCACACCCTTGTTTCTTCCTTATTGGTTCTCTGGTCGACTTTAAATTTTGGTTAATTATACTACCCGTTAAAGCGGACTATTTTACAATTTTTAAATAATTATCTGCAAATCAGTAGCCTATTGCAATCAAAAATAAATGTGAAAAATGGAAAAATCATAGTAGGTCTAGTTTAAATAAAAAAAGTGAAAAAGTTGTTCAGAATCATAAAAACAGCCTGTATCAAAATTTTAATAACAAAAATATTTATTTTTAATCTTCTTCTGCTTCTTCCTTCTATGTAGATCTAGGACCTGTTTATTTGAGGATTCAGTTTATGTTCTCTTGCGACTCAGATGTCCAGCTTCACCTTTTTGGCGGTCGTCCTGGTCATCCAGGTTTACCATTCACGCATATTTTCCCAATTCGATCATTGCTCATTCTTTGGACATGCTCCCTCCACATTCTACGTCGTTCTATACCGTATGTCATTGATTTTGCTATCTATATCCATATGTTTGTTTTTTCAAACTACTTGTTTCATAGAGCCGGAGATAGATCTAACTACGCTCAACATATATTAGAACACAATCATGCATTGACATCAAATAAAATAATAAAATTTTTACACTTCTGTGATGATAAACGTAAATTGGATATACTCGAAGCCTTTCAAATTCATAAATACACTTTAACAAATGCATTTGTGCAAATGAGCAAATTGAACTCATAAATTCCTCCCTATCGGAAGTTTTGGAATAGAAGACCAGAGCCAAGTTCGAAATCAAGATTCAGTGTACTGCTGTTACCCTGGCTACAAATGTTTGTAATATTAAATGCTTCTGAAAATGATATTTTTCATATCGAACTACGTATAAAGCACAAAAAGTAAATAAATGCTGTTGACATTGAGTCTATTATTATTAAAATTTGAGCACTGAACTTCAATTGGTGAATGGCGTACCTCCAGAAATATTTGTCAGCCAAGATATTCTACATTTTTCAAATAACGCTATGCCTTCGAAGAAAAATTTTTTTGATAATTCGTCAAAATACGACTATACGGAGTTTTTCAAGTCCTCATTCGACAAAAAGCGACTCCCTCTTAAGTGATTTTTTTAGTTTTGAAAAGAGATAATATTCACAGGGGGCGAGGTCGGGACTGTACGGTGGATGTTGTAATTCCTCAAAGCCGCATTCGTCAATTGCTTCATTAACGATTTGTGCTTAATGCACCCTGCAGTTGTCGTGGAGAAGCACAGTTTTTTGGAAAAAATTGTGAAGTCTTTCCTCGCGTATAACTGCTTCCAAATTGATTATTGTTTCTTTGTAGACATTCCCTGTTATTGTGGACCCTTTTGGCATAATCTTAACCCATAAAATCTCTTCAGCACCCCAGAAAACTGTGGCCATCATTTTTCCCGTTGAGAATTGCCTCTTCGCCTTCTAGGGTGGTGAAGAGCCCTTATGAAGCCATTGCATGCACTCTTGTTTCGTCGGTGGGTCCCAGTGGGGTAGCCAGATCTCATCTACAGTTACAATTTTAAAGAAGAAGGGATAAAGCCGCCAAATTATCCTCACAAATTTGGAGTGAGCAGCCTGGGAATCCACCGTGCTGACAACTTGCTCATTCCCAAATCATCATGAATGATTTTGAAAACAGATGTTTCTGGTATATCTGCTTCTCTTGCAGTAACTGAAACTGTCACTCAAACAAAACCAAATCTTGAATTTTCTTTATGGCCTCTTCTGTTCGTGCTTCAAGAGGTCTTCCGCACAATGGGTCATCCTGAATGGACACCCTGCCACATTTGAATTGCTTACACTAAAATTTAACTTGAAAATATGACTGGCTATTTTCCCATATACAGCCGCCATTCTCTCATGGATATTCTTTGGATTATTGCCTCCTTTCGATAGAAATTGTATGACGCTTCTGTGTTCAAGTTTTAAATCACTCATTTTTGCTCCTCTAACTCTATACAGAAATGACAAATCTTAAGCGAGTTGTATCAAACTTGGAAGATACACACAGACGTGACATAATTTTCTTTTTGTTAAACGTTTATTGTGCAATCTATTAATAACTAACAATAAGCACAGTTGATGGATGATAGCATGACATATGAGGGAAGTTCTCCCATGAGTACAACCCTATACGATAGATTAAAATGCAGTTATTTAAAGTTAAATGCTGTTACCCAGTTTATCTTATTTATCTAGCTACTTTATCGGCATTAAATTTTGTTGCGGCTTAAAACTAGGTTCTATGAGGTAGGTCTAATGGCGTTGTGAGTTTTAATCTTCTAATTTGTTCACTGTTATCCAGTAGGTTTAGAGCTAATGGATTTGGGTGCGCTTCTAGTCGTCGTAGGTAGGTTTCGCTGCACTGCACAATGATTTCACTAACTGTCGACACATCGAGGTCGCTGCAAATGTTTTTGTTGGTTACGAAGAATGGGGCGTCGGTCATGGTACAAAGTGTTTCTGATTGGAACTTCTCGACGATAGCAATGTTGGATTTGGCTGCTGTTCGCCAAAGCTGTATCCCGTATGTCCAAACCAGTTTGAGGATTACGTTGTACACTAATAGTTTATTATCTGTTGTTGGTACTATTTTATTATGCAACATTACTGGTGGCGATTCTCCTAGACATTTTGTGAATGCTATGTGGTTTGATTTCGCTTCATTGATTTTGATGCGCAATATTTTTGCCCATTGCTCTATGTCATTTAAGTTGCGTTGCAAAAGCGTAGCTGCTATAATGAGACATTTGTTCTTAGCGGGGACAGCAGTATCGTCTGCGAATGTATTTGCGTTGGTAGACAAGTCCGCTGTGAACAGTAGGTATAATATGGGTCCAAGAACGCTCCCTTGGGGAACCCCTGATGTTATTGGGTGCAGCTTAGTGACTTCTGTTTCATATCTTACTTTGAAGTGCCTTTCTCCTAAGTATGATTTTCACATGGTATATGGTAAATTTCTTTTCAGCTTGTAGAGTAATCCTTGATGCTAGACTTTGTTGAATGCTTGGATAATATCAAGGAAGGTAGCTGCACAATAGCTCTTTTCTTCAAAGGTTTGGTTTATGGTATCCACGACACGATGTACCTGTTCAATGGTCGAATGTTGGCTTCTAAATCCGAATTGGTGGTCCGGGATCGGGTTTCTTGCTGATACTGTTGGCGCGCGCCTTTCACGAATTTGAGCACGACGGCGTGGCGCTCCAATCTATAGCGCGATTAAAATCTCGTTGGCGAGAGGCGCGCTGGTTGTTTTTGTTGTTTTTTTAGTAGTTGACAAGTACCGTTTTTTCCTATGGGAAGAGAAGTTTTTCGTCTGTCGTTTCATACCAATTTGTCGGATATCGTCGTATAATCTAATGCCTTATTTGTATCGGTGCCGCTTACATACAGTCCACTAGAAATCTGCACAACTATTGTGTATTCAAAGGCAGAAATAGATTTGTTACTATACAAAAGGAAACGGCTTCATTCTGCGGCAGGTGAACGCCACAACAGATACAATAGCGGTTAGTCTCTTTGCTAATACTTTTTCCATAATTTTTGACATTATCGGCAGTAAACTGATTCGGTGATATGAGGCGGGATCATTTGGTGGCTTGCCTGGTTTGTGGATGAGTATTATCTCATCCACTTTCCACTGCGATGGCAAGTATTTCAGCCATAGTACTGCATTAAACAGGTATTTTAACATAGTTACGCCCTTGTGTGATAGTTCTTTCATTATCTATTCCGTAATTAAATCAAATCGCGGTGACGTTTTCGGGTTTACGTTATTTTTGATAATGTTTTTAACTTCTTTAAGTGTGACTTTCTTTATTTGTTCTCTGGACTGTTGTGGCATTTGAAGGAATGCTAGGATATGCTCGTCTTCTCTCTCGTCTAGTGTTGGTAGTGGTTGGAACACTTTTTCCAAACACTCCGCAAATGTCTCTACCTTTTCATTATCTGCTTTAGCTCAACTTTTAGCTGTTTTCCTGATGGGGGTACTTGTTTTTTTGGTTGTTTTAATTTTTTTGTGGCCTTCCACAAAGCGTAATCTGAGTCCGAGGTTGGCATTAGGTTTGCTAAATACTCTTGAAAGAAGTTGTTCTTTAGTTCAACTAAGTATTCCTTTAACTCTCTTGCCGATCGGTTGTAGTTTGTCTTATCTGTAGGGTGTCTAGTATTTTGTCAGATCTTCCGTAAGAGTCTTTTTCTGCTATTTTTTCTTGGATATTTTGAGACATAATAAAATTATCACGATAGCATTTTGTTTCCATAGTTAAGTAGGTAACATAGGAAACTCCCTTCGTACTTAAACCACCGTCTCCAATCAATCCTAATAAGATGGCATGTATACAATATGTTTGAATACTTAGTAAAAACGGTTCTAGGACCCCAAAAAGAATTATTTATATTATCGTCTAATTTATTCCAAATATTAGGAGCTGATAATAAAGTGCCTATAGTAATAAGGTGAATGTAGGAACACTTTTCACCAATTGTTTATAAAATCATTTCGACTTCAAAAGCTTTAATTATTATATTTTCCTATTTTATATATATGCTACGTTGGTTAGCATCAGCTGCTTGGGTGAACATTATTGAGAGCTTTTTGGGTCACCTAATGTGTTAGGATATTCCTGTCATTCTCGAAACGCCCCAGTTACTTTCAACTTTCCTCAAAGTGGAAAACTTTTCAAGTCTTGTAATTTACAGAAAGTAACGCGTAGTGAATTTAAAATTGTTGCTTAACTTTCCTTTTTGTACACATCCAATAAATATGCAATTCTTCCAAATAATTTAACAAAGTTAAAATATTCCAGGCGGTTATTTGGTTCATTTAAGCTTCCCCGTAAACGAACTGGAAATCAGGCGATAAGTTTGTTTTAAAATTCAAAATACGGATTCGCATCGGAACGAAATCATCTTGCAAATTCAGACAAATAGACGGCAATAAAATAATCCTTCCAATAAAACAACAATCGAAGTCCGAAGCTATAAAAATTAAGTGAATCTCCTAAAGTAAGCACTTGTAATCTACAAACTGGAGTCTCCGGGTTCCAGGCTGAAGAGAACGTACGTGAGGGACATAGTAGAGCAGATTTCAGAGAAAATCGGCTAGGACATCCAAGCAGGCCGAGCACAAACAAATGAACATCACCGACACAATTACTCGAATTTACTCTGCGCAGCTTACGCCCGTTTCTCTCGCTCTCGTGCATGGAAGCTTTCGGTGGAACGAGGATGAAAGCTGCGTTAGTTTTGTTTAAATTGGACGCGACAATACAAACAAAACCCTCTCTGTTTTTATTGACGCTGGAATATTAAAACTGCTCACTCTGTATTGAATACGGCTATACTACAAAATGTTATGATCTGTTTTCATTTTGCGGAATGTGTTTTTAGATATCATGGCGGAATCCTTTCTCGAATCTGGGTATTCCAGTGACAGCAACCAATTCATTGCAAAATGTGCTGAAATAGTTACTTTACATTAAATAGCCAACTAGGGGAGAGTGGGGTAAGTGTGACAGGTTAAGCTTTAACTGATATTTAGCTGGCCATTGAAACACATGGTATGATAGATACATTATATATGAACATTAACATATCATAGAAAATCCTTTTGACGATTGTTAAAGGTAACAAAAATAATTTTTTTTCTCAAAAGCAATAACACTCTTACCCACGTCTTATGGGGTAAGAGTAACATAATATTTAATTCCGACAAAATCACAAAAATAGTTTTTTTTTTTCTTGTGATCGAAGTCAGTACAATCTTCGTGTGCCCATTCTTTGCACATAAAACACATTATCATATCTTCGTCTGGCGGATCTGCTAGTTCTTCTTTGCATATAATGCAAAAATACATAGGAATATCATAGTCATCGGAAGAATCTCTAACGCTTATATTTTCTGATGATTCCGAGCTTGACGATGAGCCCTTTTCTTTTTGGTCTTGGCTTTGCTTGGCTTTTTGTTTATAGCCGATGTGGAAGCAAAATGTTTAGTACCGATTGGCCTGGAGCTGGACTTTTCGTTGTCACTACCTATTTTCTTACTTGCTGCTTTTCTTTTCTTTTCGTCGACATTCTGATGCTCCTCAAGAGCATGTTTGCAAGGAGGGCTTGTCAAAATTTGGGATTTTTGAACTTTTCGAACCTTATCTCGTTCAGGTTGCGTTGCTACTGGAATTGGAGAAATTTCTTCCACTCTGCAAATTCTTGTAGTGCTTCTTGGACAACTGCTGGAAATTACTTTTTGTGGTTCTTGATTTCCACGTGGTGGCGTTCTGATAAATCTAGAGCTCTTGGAGGTGGCGAGACGACTCGTGACATTTCTTTCTGATATATCGTTGTCTGGTGTGGTTGAATATGATATTATCGAATGGCCATATGCCAGATACTTGGAAGCCTTTGATACCCTTGTTCATAGTTGCAGCTCTTAGGTAACTTTTGTTGAATAGCTCTGCAATATCATACAATGTGATCCGTTTTCCAGGATTGTTAGTTAAAAAAGTTGAGTACTCCTGATTATAGTAAGCCTTTGCTTGCTTGCTTTGAAAGAGCGAGATCTAGGACGCGGTTTTCCAAGCATCTCTATGCACTTAGGTCATATGGCCCATTGTACACCCTAACTAAGAATTTTGCCTATTTGGGGTAATTCCAACTCCAGTAGTGATTTTTAAAGTGTCACACATCGCAGTGACACGGGACCTACGGCTTTACTTCTTATCCGACAGAAGGCGCATTTTCAGATATTTCCCCGCTAGAAAAATCTCGCCGACCTTGGCCAGGTTCGATCCCGCGTCCCTCGGATCTAAAGGCAACTGCGCTGACCACTAGACCACCGAGGCCGACATAGTAAGCCTTTAGTGGCCCAAAAAAGGTGCGGTCCAAAGGCTGCAGCCTATGGCTTGTGTGGGGTGGAATGGTAAGTAAATGTATCCCTAACTCTCTTGCCTTTAATATAGCAGGTAAACTTTTGTGGCTAGCATAGCCATCTAAAATTAGCAAATCTGGGTTTTCAGAACTGCAATGAGTGTAGGTAGCGAAATGTTGTAAATAAATAAGAAATCCATCTTGATCCATCCATCCAGATTGGGTAAGGTGTGTAATTGAATTTATTGGGCCCCTCTCATGAGCTGATTTTTTCATTTCCTGGCGAATATAATCATAGGAGGGACATATTGTCCTGCCGCGCACATTGCACAAACTATTGTCGTCGTTGCACCACGCTCTACGGAAGTGAGTCTTCCTACTTCATTCTTGCCTTTCTCACTAATAACCCTCTCTGGTACGTTAACATTAGTGATTCCACTTTCATCCATATCCATAAAGATAGTAGAGCTTTTAAACTTTCTAACAAAGCCTGCAAATTTGAATAAACTTCATCTACTTTTAGTTTATTGAAACCTAGGACCCTGTTAAGGTCCGTTGCTTTGGGTTTTCATAACGAAAGTTGTAGATTACGACGAAAAAATCCATCTATCCAGTCTTTTCCTGTTAGCTTTTGCTCTCGACTAAATCGATGTTGACCATCGCTGGTGGTTTAGTTCTGCAAAATCATAAGCTACTTTTCGGAGAGACCGAATATTCTGACCATGAAATAATCTATCCATTTTTATTATATGCTCATATAACTCTTTTTCCTGGCCAGCGGAAAAAGTTTGTTTAAAACGTCCTAAGTTTAGTGGAGTGTTGTTCATTTTTAGTCTTTTTATTAATGTAGATCTTGGAATGTTGTATTGCTTGGCTACAGATGCCTTACTTTTACAATTGCGTATTTCGGTACGAGCTCTATGCAAAATTTCCTCAGAATAGGACGCCCTATTACTCTTCCTCACATAATTTCGTGGCATTTTTCTACCTAAATGACAAACGAGAATACGAATAAGTTAGTATAGCGACTAAAAATAAGTGCGACGTAACGAGTAACGAGTAACGCTCTTATAAGAGTGTTACTCGTCACTCTTACCCTATGATAAACATGTTACTTTTACCCGAAAACACATTGTTTGTTATGGGTGACACTATCTCTACAATGTATTCGTAACCTAACCTATAAGAATCAAAAATACTAACAACTAAGCATGCTTTTTAGCCTACAATACAATAAGAATAAAAAATTTAATTCTCCTACTTATCCACCTCTTCAAAATTGTATAAAACTATAAGATTCGAGCTTGAAGTCAACAAAACTTAATAATTTCAACTACGTTGTTGCAACATACGCTACGTTCTGTGAACAGACTGCGAATACATTGTGGATCAAAGTTACACTCGGAAACAGCGATTAAAAATAAAATGCGCCAAATGTAAATGCACGACACTCTTATCCTCCTCTCCCCTAATAAACGTGATAACTGGCAGATAGCCAAGAAGGTTAATGATTGAAGAACGTAAGTCGAATCGTGAACTGTACAACTGTACCATAACAAGTGTAAAAATATCAAACAGATATACATCAGACTATTATCACTTCGTAAAACATTACAGACAAGAACAAAAAGAGTACGAGCTACATGAGAGAAAACATTGATATTGAATTATTTAAACGCTTATATGTTACTATGTTAGGGTCGACCTTACGGGGCGCGAATAAAAACTACTGAATTTTAAACCCGAATACGATTGCAGCGTTTCTGCATCTCATTTATGCAGTTTCTGGGAAAGCAAACAGCGGATGCGATCAGAACTAACTGGCGGCGACAGACAGGTGTCATGCAACAGATAATAAAACACAGACTTACTGATTTGTCAATACTTATTTGGCAATTGTATTCACTGGGGTTCCCCCAACTCCCGTCTCCTGGATTGGGACTCCAACAGGATACGGATGCTTATCTGCCGGCTAGCTGCTGTGGCAGCAGCCATTCGTAATCGTAGAATAATTACTACAACTGTGCATATCTTCTGGTGCACCAATCTTCCAGAGGGATCCAGGCTATTAGACTACGTCCGTGTCCACACCCCCATGCAAAAGTCAGTCAATGCCATCCAGGCATTGATGTTGCATTCATAATAATAATAATAATAAAAATTCGACGTAGGCACATTTTAGATGCAACCTCTGCCGACTGACTACCTCCCGAATGATTGCTAGGTAAATAATGATTAATCATGCCACACATATTTGCGCCGTATGTATAAAATTAAGTATTTGCTAAAATGTTAAAGGTTTTACTTATAAGTAAAAGCATTTACTACTAGTATAAGGTTTAAGCATTAGTAAATAAATTGGTATACATAATCTTTTGCTTTTACTTACTAGCACATGCTGGATAATTTTGTAGTATTTACTTATATTTCTAAGCAAATACTACCTAGTAAATACTTAGAATAGTAGGCTGTTTTTTTTCCTAACTCATTCATACTACCGTCCCCCCCCCCCCCCCCCCCGGAAACCACATTTACTGTTGAACTCGAGTGGCCAATGCGTTCTCGCACTAAACCACCGCGATCCCTTGTTTTACTACCCTGTCGACACTAGTCTGTATATCATTGCAGCGATCTTCTAAGGATTAACAAATTTTTCGTTTGCTAAAGGGATTCTACGTGTTAACGTTAACAACAAAAATTGATGCGTTGCGTAGATTTATTGAAACTTATAAGAATAATTTTGGGAAAACGATTACGGCGAAACAAGTGAGAAGAAAGATTAACAATATGAAAACTGAGATCAAAAAGAAAACAGACGTGAAGGCAACCGGAAACAAAAAAGTATCCTAACAGTGGGAACAAGAATTATCAAAATTATTCGATGCAAGAGGAACAAACCCATCCGTTTCTAGAATTCCTGGTAATATTTTTATATCACTTTCTTTATTATTTACAACAGTAATAGTAACGGGGTACAACCATTTTAAAGAGCGTCCCAAGTGATACAAAAAATTGAGAAATGATAAAGAAGAAAGGTGAAAATGAGAGTCCATTGAATGTTTTTGATTCTTGTGAAATCCCTTCTACTTCTCAGTCGATTCGCCGCAGTAAGCCCTTGAGAGTCATGTGACTGAGGAAACAAAAGAACTTACCACTGCAGATCTTCAAAGGTTGGTACTCTTGGAACAGCTTCAGTAGTGGAACAAAGAATCGTTCATGAAAATGAAAAAACTTATGCAAATCTTCAAAATAGGTATATTTCTAGTAGCTTCAACAAGAAAATTAAATAAACACAAAACTGTACTGTGTCTTCAAAATAAAATAATTTAGAATTCGTTTAAAATTAATTTTGTTTAAATAACCGTCTCCTAATCATAATGATTATAAAGAATCTGTGTGATAGCTGCCCTCCTTCTTTGTCCAGCTTGTATGATTTCATTATTATCATCTTTATCCTCGGCATTTTCAATTTCTTCATTTGGCTATTCAAAACCATTTTCATCTCTCAGGTATTTAGTTATATTATGAATCACAAAACAACTTACATTTATAACAGAAACTCTTTCCAAAGCATTGCTAATTTTGGAACCTAGAATTGGGAATCTCTTTTCATTTTTCCAAATAATCTATCTATTATAAGTATTATAACTCTGTTTTGAGCATGAATGTGATTATAATTTCTTTCAATATTTTTTACAGGATTTCTAAAAGGCGTTATTAGCCCCGGAGGGATACCATATCCACCATCACCAATTAAAATTGCCTCTCCTCTGTATGGAGATATGAACTCTGGTATTTTTGACTTGCGCAAAATCCTGCTATCGTGGACTGATCCAGGCTATTGAACATCGACACTAGTGAAATATTACTTGCTGTTGCATGTTGCTTTTTTGGTGGTCACTTGTTTTCTGTTTATATATTAATCTTCCTGTATTGATGGTTTCATTATTGCTACATGGGTGTAATCTATTGCATCTATAGCACATGGAATATTATAGTTATTTTGCCATTCTCTTTCAGCTTACTCAATTTCCAATCGATTTGTAGGAAATTTTATCCAGTCATTTGTTTTCACAGTAATTTTCGCGGCCACTTCTGTTATAGTTCTACTGACTTTGGACTGATCTATTCCTTTATCCTCTCCAACTCCTATTAGGAATCCCGGATCTCCTCTGGATTCCTTGCTATTCTCTAAACATGTATCCACTAAAAACATAACGTGATGCTGATTGAATCTGTGCGATGATCCACAAACACCTTGAGCACTTATTTTGCGAGGTTTATAAACTTTGGGGGGCATGTACATTCATAAACAACGCCATGATAGCAACTAACAGAAAAGTTAATCCTGCTTGGGATGAAACTTTAAAATAAACTAGTAAATACTAGACCTCTACAGTAAATGCTACATTTTATGCATACTAAAATAAGTATATACTGGAAAATTCAGCAAATGCTACAAGAGTAAGCATGTACTTTTAAATCGACTATTTACTATTATTTTATGCATATCATTCTAAGCATTTCCTTAAGAAATGGCTAGTAAAAGCTTTTACTTCCTTTTATGTACGCATATAGCGACTTATATTCATTACGTTACTGTTCCCAAGAACTACTTACATAGACACACAAATCTTGTATAACAACCATAATAGGATCCAGTAAACCACATATAACAGCAAGTAGATAATACGCAACCATTTGGGTAAACACATATGACACTTCATGGGATAAACCATATATAATAATAAGTAGATAATACGTAACCATTCGGCTAAACACAAACATTTCATGGGATATAAAGCATAACCTCGCAGGACCGCCACTGCTTATATTAACTGATATTGCCATTGCAGCCCATATTTATATACGAACACATAAGTGGTAACACTAAATTCGCACCTTGTCTTAGCTTAGAGGATAATTGCATTACAATCAGTTAGTAGATTCACAAACGCTATTAATTAGTTATTACGCCAAAGATATGCAAACCTACTCCTACCCACCAACAACACTGCCTTCTGTAGACTGTCGTTGCTGACCCTTCTTAAGACTCCAGTCCTATTTTTCGGCCTGCATAGCCTTTCCTTCAAACCTTTATAATTTTTTCCAGCTGTTATTGAGAGCCGATGGAAGCTGCGTGTACTTCTGTAAATATTCATTTGTTAAGTGAACGTTTAAGTAATATTCACAATAGGCAAAAACCGCTGCCTAACATATATTTTTTTGTTATTCCATTTACAAGTTGCTTCGGCATATTAAAAGGGATTTTAATATAAATTTATTTTAAATAAAACGAATTACACAATTTAATGGTATAAATGGCAATGTCATGCTGTCCTCATGAAATGCATTACTAATTGGAAGTTGTAGATATTCTTCCCAATATTGAAGTCTAGTTAAGAATCCTTGCAAAAGATCGTCCTTGCCAAAATCAACTATAAATTCTTGATCCGTATGAAATGGTGCATCATATAAAACCTGTATGGGTTTTGCATGTAATAGTATATTTTTTAAGTTACAATATCATAAAGAGGAAGAAACTAGGCTTCATTAGTGATGAAACTTTCAGTAATCAGTTCGGTTTCTAGAAAGGCATTAGGACAACCACCAACGTTACTCAGGTGTTGGTTGTGGTGCCTATTTCCGGAAAATCTTCTATGAAGTTTGGTGAGATGAGACCAAGGCACTGTACTACTGTGAATGGGAGCCTAATCTAAGGTGGCGAACTCGTATTACCCGAAGCACACGCTACCATAGCAATAGGTATGAGGCCGCCATTGTCACTAATAGGCTACCGCACTTTGAGAAGAATTAGCTAAAGCATTCCAAAATACAATTAGCCTCCCTGGGACACTTAAGACCACAACGGTAAGTAGGATGTTGAGAAATAAGACACTCTGATTTCGCTTGATAGATTGACAACTCCCTTTTCTCGTCAGCGTACAAGTTTTACGTAATAACAGTGGTTCTATTGAATGTACAGTATACAGTACAATATAGAAAATGTAATCATAAAGATTTTCACGCTGTTGTAAAGACCGTTTGAATAAATTTTAAACATCATTTTACAACCTTGTGACGGGTATTCCGACTGTTGGCGAAATTAATGAAGTTAGCCAAGAAGGTTATCATTCGTTCCTAGATTTAGTAAAGGGATTTTTCAAAAATAAATTTTTTATGGTGGAAATTATTGGAGATAAACATTAACATACATAGTGGTTGGTTGACTGACTACCTAATGCTTATATAAAATATACCTTAAGCTTAAAGAGACTGCACTTACTTACTTCTTGGTGTGCGGTGGCCGTTCAGGGTTATGACCTATTGAGGAGTTTCATAACAACGTTTGATTCTTACTCGGGCAAGATAATTACTCTTAAGCCTGGTTTTGCGTAAGTTTCACCCCATCTTTGACGTGTCTCTAGTCTTCCCTATTTACCGTTATTCTTCCCTAGTTCTCGACTAATGTCATCATCAGATCATTCTTCACCTTGTCGCTCCAGCGTATCTGTGGTCTTCCTTCTTTCAAAAAGCCCCTTGATGACTCTTCTGCTACGTCTTATTACGTTTGTCTAATCTAAATGAGCCAACCACTACACTCTATTACTCTTCAAATCACTTACTAATCTTGGGTTTTTATATATTTTCTTGAGTACACCGTTTGATCTACTTCTACATTCCCCATTTGCAATTACTGAGCCAAAAATCCTTCTCAATATCTTCCTTTCCCACACTGCATGTTGTAAAGTAGTTACACATTTTACATAGTTATAGGGTGTCCCGTAATTTATCAATAAGCAGTATGTGAAAATGTGTTGAAATTAAAAGATCCGCAGGTTAGTGTTCTTCTACGCACCAAGAAAAAACCGGAACTATCCCACTTCCACGATAGTGTTGATTTAACCATATCTCGACATTCCTAGCAAAATATGCTAGAGCACCATCTCGTTGTCACTACATATCACCCCTTATTACCAGGTATACTCTCCAAAACAGCTGGTATTACCTGATTTAGAAAATGCAGATAATTTTGGGTGTTCAGTCTGTTTGGAATGATAATAGGACCAATTAGGTAATTATCTGCAATTCCTATCGAAACATTAATACTGAACCGAACTTAATAATTTCGATCATGGGTGGCGAGGATTTTCATGAGCCCAATTGTGGTTATTGCGTAAATTGTACACACCGTAGCAGGTGAATGTAGCTTCATCCGTCCACAAAATTCTGTTGGTGAAGTTACGGTCCAAAGTGCGTTGGTGTAGAAGCCAGTGACAAAATTGTACTCGTTGTAGATGATCAGCTGGCAGAAATTGCTGAACCTTAATTTTTTTATAAGGATACGAATTATTATGCTGAAGGATGCGGTGAACCTTAGACTTATGCAACTCCAAGGCTCTAGTAATACCTCGAGCACGTGCCTCTGACTGTGTCTTAATTGTCTTTAAGACGTCTTTCTTTGGAATTCTTTGTCGACCACCTCCTAAGCCTGGATTAGGACCAACATGGCCAGTTCCGCATAACCTTTGATCAGCATTGTCTGATGGTCTGAGTATTTGAATGTCTTCTGTTGTAGCATTATTGAGGTCCATTTGCAGTAATGGCAGCAGTGAATCAATATTTTTGACTTTGATGATATTCAACACTAAAGTTTGGAAATTAAGACTGATGGTGAGAAGAACTGAACCTGCGTATCTCTAAAATTTCAACATATGTGGAAGACGGCTACGAGTTGCTTATTGATAGTTTACGGGTCACCCTCTATTGCTGTATATGTTAGATATAGTTAGGCGTTAAGCCAATTGCGTTGTGATACTAGTTTACTACTTTTAATTTTAGGATCGACGTTTTCACTGCCAGTATTTGTGTCCTCTATACAGTTTGACTACCAAGCGTGGAGTTATTTTTAAAAAGGTCGGTACAGAGAAGAACGTTCTAAATAATGCACACTGAGCAAAACTAAATTTTTGATATAATAATTTTTGTAAGCAGCTTCTAAAAATTATTTAACATCGTTGGAATAGCCAAAACATATTTCTGATAGCGCTTATATATAAGGGGTGTCATCTATTGCAATCTGCCCAGAAATAGTTTTCCTAATATTTCAAATAACTGAGATATCAAGCAGATTCGTCTTAGTAGACTCACCCTGTGTGAATACTTTTAAAAAGAACACATCACGCCTATTATGTAGGCAACCAACTATACCGACCATTAAAGCATGATTTGGCCGAAACAATCAAATTAATTCAAGGTTAAAAAATAAAATTTTCTTTATGTAGTGTATTCTTGCGTTTTTTATACAACCACATCCAGTAAAGACGAAAAAGTGGAAATTTTAATGTGGTATCAGAAAGGTAACAGCTTAAGAACTGCGAGAGACTTATTTTCTCTAAAATATCCAGTAAGTCCTATTCCTTGTATTCGAACCATACAAACAATTGTTAGAAAATTTAAATCAGAGGGATGCGTAATAAATTCCCATAAAATAAGAACTAAAAGTAATCCCGTTTTAACCGAAGAAATGAAATTAAATACTTTACGCTGCATCGAAGAAAACCCCATAGTATCACTACGAGAAATATGTTCACATTTTAATGTTCTACAACCGCGGTATTTATAACACTAAAAGAATTTAAATATAAATCGTATAAATTTTCTAATCGCCAACAACTATTCGACGAAGAAATGAAAAAAGAACAATCTTTTGTGAAACATTCTTTAATTTGCTGAATGAACATGAATACATTTTAAATAAGATAGTTTTTAGTGATGAAGCAACTTTCACAATAAATGGAGAAGTCAATTCACAAAACTTTCTGTGTGTATTATAATTCCTCATCGATCGACTATCCATTATCCTGCTAATCTTATTTCTTATATATTGGTTCCGCATTTACCGCCATTTACAAAACTTAACTCACAGTCAATACACTGGGAAAGTTAACGTATAGCTAGGAATAGTTGGAAGTAAGCTTGTCGGTCCATGTTTTATTGATGGTAATCTCAATAAAACCAAATTTTTAGAGCTATTAAGGAACAACATCATTCCGGCAATAGAAAACTTAAACATCGATGACCCGTGGTTTGGTGGGACAGGTTTCCAGGACGTTGAGTCGGAAGATTCGGTCCCGTACGGTCGCCCCCGCGTTCTGCAGATTTGTCGTCGAATGACTTCTTTGCTTGGAGATACCTGAAATCAAAAATTTAAACAAATATTCCAATACAAAGTAATGATGAATTAAAAGATCGCATACGTACCGAATGCAATAGCTTGAATTCTGACTTTCCTGAGAATGATGTGCGTGCTTTTTAACACAGTTTACGTTATTGTTTAGAAGTACAAGGTGGCCATTTCGAATAGTTGTTGTTACTGTTGTTTTTATTTTCGTTTCCGTTTTATGTTATTGATATTTAATGTTTTACAATAAGAACCGTCGTTGTTGTTCCACTCATTTTGATTTACCTATTTAATATAAACACTGCATCAAACACAACCTTCATATTAAAATATATATCTTTTAACACTGATAGATAATATGTGTGTACAACGAGATGTATGGGTTAATAGCACATGTCCAAATTTGTAATAAAACTGGATTCTCAATAACTGTCATCGATTATCATTGCACAACATTAATTACTTTTCTATTGGTAAGTTTAAGCTTAATAATTTCGGATTATCTACAGAACTTCGCAACACTGCAGTCGTACGATATTACTTTCCCGGGATACATTAACCACTTTTGTATCGAACTGTTTCTATTGAAATAGTTTGAAGGTGTAGCTGTGTGGTCAATTAAAGAACTATGTACCTACGATGTGAAACAGTCTTTCAACTACTGTAGATATTTGTGCAATAAGTAAGAAAAAGTAATATGTTGCTATATTAGGTGTGCAGTTTTTAATCGGGACGCAGTCGTGTTGCACGCACGATTTTTTCAACTGTCGTTTGAAGAAGGTATTTTTAAAATTTTGAATTTAATTTTTTTTGTTATCTGTCATTTTGACGTGTTGGAAACTCTAGAAAATCGTAGATATCGTATCCTGGCTACTGATTTTACTTGTTTATAATTAACAATGCTCTAATTTTTTATGCGCGTATTTGCCATTGAAGAAAAAATAGAGATGATTTAAGTAAAAATGTCTGATAGATCTGAATCTTCTGATATGGAAGAATCGTTAGCGTTTTAATCATTAATACGCATAAAATCGAAGGAGGAATATGAAAATACTTACCAGCCATTAAAAAATTGGTGTAAAGAAATAAGAGCAAAGGTAATAAGCGAATGATGGCTGCAGTGCTTAGAGATGCTTGGAAAACTGCGTCCTAGATCTCGCTCTTTCAAATCAACAATCAACAAAGGTAATATTAATTGATTTATATTTCCACATTAGTGCGGAAAAATACAACTTCTCCTAACTCATATGAATATAGAAATCAAAGACTTTTCAAACGGCAATAGAAAAATTTAATTACTAAACGTTTCGATAGCTTTACAACCGATTGGAGCAAAGCTTTATAGCAGAAATTACTTCGCACAACTTTCAAATTAGTTAGCAGCTTCATTATTACAACCCATTAAATTCTATGTAAAATGCAAGCTCCTGTAAAAGTTTCCAGTTTCCATATAAGTCACGCTATATTAAAAGCAGCAGTCGGCACAAAAACAAACAAAAACACCTTCATGTTTTGCAATTTATTAACTGCGATACGATGAAATTATTAATAGTATTTTCATAGCCAAATAATAGATTGAGGTCGGCGAGTTCGCTTATTAGCAAACATTCCGCGTGCTATATTTGTCTGCAAAACACGAAAATGCAGGCGCGTGTCAACGCACGGCAAATAAGTGCCTTAATTAAATGTTTGTGGTACGTACAAATAAATGGCTTACCGCTAAATTTAAACTAGCATCCCACCGTAAACAGCACAATTTTCTAGCAATTCGAAAGATTTTTCAAAAGCTAATACGTAAATTTTCTAACGAAAAGTGTAATCGCGAAAGCCAGCGAACGATGTATGTTCGAATTTTAAAGTGTCTGCTTCGGCTTTACGAAGTTGCGAACAAAAATTAGTATTTGTCCAGCCCGACACCTAAAATACCCCAGGATTTACTCATGATATATACGGCTACTATTAAAGTTGGGTCGAAAATATTTTGTTATTAGTGGGAGCAACTTTACGCCCGTGCTGGCTTCAGAGACATTAAATTCTACCTTTTCAAGACGGAAACTGCTTACTACTTTCGAGGCCCTACTAAAGTTGTGTTTCTTATAAAACAGTATTGATGACGTACTCATTATAATGGTACAACAGCGAGTAATACTGTAAAATTGCAGCTAAACAAAGGTTAGGTGTCAGTAAATTAATAGCTATTATGCAGTAAATATAGAATTCCACTTTGAAGACAGAGATGTCATTATTCATACAAGGTGTCCTTTAAATGCCTTAAAAGCTTCAGGTAGAATTTTTCCTTTATGAATGCTTAATACAAATCTTCAAAAAAAAGTAGGTATTTGGAGCTTGGTTTTCTTGTACGAGAGTGTTAAAGTTCATATCTTTAAAACAGAATTTCATGGAAACAATAACGAGAACTATAATGTTGCACGTATCTGCCGATAAGTGACTGACTGCCACTTGATTATGTAAAGATTAATATTGAGTTGACGCTCTAGTTGCTCTTCTGGAAGTACTGTTAAAAATGATAAATTTCGTAAATACTACATTTGACAACAGTGCAAGGCCATGGTATTGTGATGAAAAGTAGAAAATTTGTTTTTCGACATTTGTCAAAATCTTTGATTTACTTATCGGGACGTTTGCATTGTCATTTTCCTTCAGTTCCTGGTTCGTTGTGAGTTTATTTGCGTTTTTCTGTATTCATTCACTTTGTTGCTTTCATTAATTTTGTTGCTTTGGTTCCTGTTTTGTTATTGGGTTATTTGCATTTATTTTCTATGGAGTACGACACAAACGAGTATGTTGACATGATTGGGGTTCTTGGGGAGTGCCACGGAAACTGCAATCAAGCTGCTAGGATTTACGCCGAGCGTTTTCCGAATAGGAGACATCCCAGCCATGTGGTAATTCGGGCTACAAATCAAAGGCTTAGAGAAACAGGAAAAATCCGTCCTGCTCCCAATGCTGATAGAGGCCGACCAAGATATGTTAGAAACGGAAATTTAGAAGAGGAGGTACTGGAACTTGTAACAGATGATCCGGGTACTAGCGTGCGTGCTCTTTCTAGAGTTGTTGGTGCCTCCAAGACCACCGTTTATAACATCTTGAAGGAAGATCTACTTTATCCGTTCCATAAAGTAAGAGTGCAGCATTTATTAGAGGAAGATTACGAGAAACGTGTTAGCTTTTGCGATTGGTTATTAGAAAAACATAGAGGAAATGCAAGATTTGTAAACAACATTCTGTGGACAGACGAAGCGACATTTACGAGAAATGGCATCTTTAGCTCTCACAACCAACATATCTGGGCACATGAAAATCCTCATGCTCTGCACCACGGAAATTATCAAGTTCGGTTTTCAGTGAATGTTTGGGCAGGAATCGTAGATAATAAACTCCTTGTACGCCTTTTGTACTACCTAACCGATTAAATGCTGAGAACTACTTAAATTTCTTAAATACCGACCTTCCACCTTTATTAGAAGATGTTCCTTTGCAAGTTCGTCGGGATATGTGGATGCAACAAGACGGAGCTCCAAGTCACTACGCTGCTAGAGTTAGGCAATGGTTTCACGAAAATTATCCACGAAAATGGATAGGTCGCGGAAGTAGGGTAGCCTGGCCTCCACGAAGTCCCGATTTGACGCCACTTGATTTCTTTTTGTGGGGTCATTTGAAAAACTTGGTATATTTGACGCCTGTTGAATATTACGAAGATTTGGTACAGCGTATAGGTGAGGCGGCGATAACCATAAACGAAGACATGCTGCGGCGTGTCCAATTATCCATTATTACAAGGGCAATGAAATGCCACGAAGTTGGAGGCAGAAATTTTGAACAATTTGTAAATTAATAAAATACAAAAAGGGTTGTGCATAATGATTTTGGTTTTATTATTTAAAATCCAGCAGAATAGTTTGCATTGGCAGAATGATTCAAACAATTTAAAAAATATCAGATAAGAGTAACAATGAACAGTCTAATTTTTAAATCAACATCACTGTCATTCAGTTTATTAATTACCTCTTTTTACCAGACGCGGTTAAAAATGATAAATGAATATTATGTAATTTTAAAATTTAAATGATAAAAACGTAATTTTTGGACATCTCGATTTTGCTTCATGTAATGTCG
>JABXWE010101860.1:0-35760 GCA_014611495.1 Limonius californicus
ATAACACCAAACCAAATCTTCTTTACCGGAGTAAATTTTATATTGGAAAATAAATTCCTGGAGATTTGTTTCCCTTCAGCTATGGCAAAAGCTCCTTTGTGAAGTGACTCTCAAAGCGGAAAACTAATTCCCACTCGACAAACGATTTCAATAAATAATTCACTATTCACAATAAACGTCCGGTAAGGTTGACAACGTTTAACCCACTGACCTAAAAACTGTCTTTTAGAATCTCCTTCCCCCAAAATTTTAAACTGAAAACCGCGCAGCGTCGTCTTGACCTGAACGAACTTCGAAATATTAAAATTCCTATATACGTAAAACGGGTTGTCTTCTGTTAGGCGCGGAAATCGTTACAACCACGTAGTTCAAAAAGAGTGAGTTTACAGATAACAGTTAATTACAAAAAAGTTTATATTGGTTAGGAAATATAAAGTTGACAGGAGATTACGAGCATACTATTCTAAAAATAGGCAATCCAAAATACATACCAGAAGATACTGCAATATTTAAATTTCTGTTGGCGGCATTAATGCCATTCAACCCAAACAACGTTTAAATAATTTCATATTTGAAATATTTAAATTTCTTCTCTTCCTTGATCTTCCGTTTTCTGGTCTGCCGAAAATTTCGTTGCTAAGGATAAGTTGTTTGTTGCGAGGGTTTCCCTTTTCCTTCCACATGGTCTGCTTAGTTGTTTAAGTTTCATTCATCAGCATTTCCTCCAACATATTTCTAGTTCTGTGGTTATGCCGTCATTGTTTAAACTTAATTTTATAAATAAATAAAACACTGATATTTTCATATATGCTTCCTTTATTTAAAAGTTGAGTAAGATCAAATAGAAAACATTCCAAACAGGCATATCTGATTAACTATACCGTTAATAAAAATTTAGATATCATAGTACTTTGTGATACGTATTTTGAGTTGCCTATTTTTGGAATGGTAGGCACGTACTCTCCCGTAGATCACCCGGTATACTGTACATACATATTACAGAATTGTTTTAAGGAACAACTTGTAATTTAATGTACTTGAAGTAAAACATGCAAACTTAAAACTTCTATCAGAGCCCAGAAATAAAACAGATCCTATACGCTCAACTTAGCATATATGTTTTAAGGAAAATTTTCCTGATCGATTAATTTCACAAAGAGTGGACCAACTTTAGCCCGCTTGTTCCCCCGATGTTCCACCATGCGACTGCTATCTTTGAAGTTACTTAAAATCAGAAGCGTTCAGTAACCAACCCCAGACATCACAGCAGTTAACAGGAAACATCAGGCTTTTGAGACGTGCAGAATTGTATACCAATCGCAATAGAAGACATTTAAATGACACTATTTTTAAAGCTTAAAATTATTATAAAAATTACATGTTTTTAGTGTAATTTAAGACTAAATATAGTATACTGTTTTAGTTGGGTTCGTTTATATATTTATTTAAAATAGGGTCGCTGTTCAGTTTACAGCTTTTATTTTAAAACCTAGTAGAATTATGTCAAAATGGACGATTCACTATCTACCTAATTCAATTTTGTGTAACTAGGGGCATAACTTCACCAAACCATAAATATAAAGAAAGTATGCCTTGAAAAAAAAAATTTAATTAGAGTTTCAAACGAAAATTCATTTTTAACTTCTTTCTTTTCTTTTTCGGATGCTTTATCTCTTACAAGACGTAACAACCTTCCCTCCTATGCCTATGTTGATCATTTAAAATGCCACACGCATAGAGGACCTGTAACTTAACGTGGACTCCAACTCACGGGAAATGGTTCCCTCAAGAGAAGATTTACTAGGCAGAATACCTGGCTGATTGCCATTGCTTAAGAGGGAGAACGGCCGTTAAAATTCTGATGTTTTGGTACTGGGAATTGAACCCCCGACTTTCAGCACAGGAGTCTAAGTGTAAGTTAAGTTCTAGAAACCCAAAACTGTGATTTTTTTTAAAGTCTGTCATTGAATACGCGTAGTCGTCAATCTCTCACAAACGGCGGCCCTATTTCGATGGCAATGCAATTCGTATAATATTTTGCGAACTTCTAAACTGTCACTACGTATTTTTGAATTTCTAGGCTTTAAAACTTGTTTCTAAGAGTTGGTAATACAATTAGCATATGCTTTAAGTCATTTGATAAGCCTCGAGCATTAATGTTATAGTATAAAATGTTGAATAGGGACAATTGTAAAAATGACGCACTTTTGAAATTCTGAAAATAAAATTCTGAAGAACTTTGAAGAAATGTTATGTCCTGACAGAGGCACGATATACCTACAATTTTTTTTGTTACTTGCGGACTGACGTAACTGCTCTCTAAGGCTTTTTATGAATATAAAAACTTTTGAATGTGTTTTTCCAGTACTACAAAGCCTTTAATGCCATTTATTTAAAAGTTAAGTCTTTCAATAGCCCCTACAAATTAGATATACAGCGTTAATAAAATTTGTGTAAAACAAAATTATGTTTCTAAAATGTTTGTAATTTTCATACCACAAAAGTGGCATAATAAGGAAGATCTATAAAACCACTTTTTCCTGTTATAGGCCCTCTATGAATTTTCAAGAAATTTAATGTTGTTACAGAAAGCGTAATCATAAGATGTCTGTGAATGCCTTCATTTTAAACCAACCCTCACTGAGATTAATATTCAAAGTATGGAAACTCCTACGCGTTCTGCTCGTGTTTTGTAAAGCAGCAATAGTACCTATCCATTTGAAAAATATTCAGATATTCTCGTCACCGTCTATACTTTTCAACGCGAATCAAGTTTCGCCGTACAGGCTGTCATTCAAGCAGCTTTTACAGCTTAAACCGTGAAAAGTGAAAGATTAAACTTGTTAATGAAATGCACGATTTTAAACACAAACTTTATTTTAATCTGAAAGTTGGTTTATTAACAAACTCCAAAGTAAAGTTTCAAATGGACGTTTGTAACATACTAAATTGACTTTGAAATTTGTAACAACCATTTTCAATTATGAAAATTAAATCCTTCCCTTTCTGCTCCCCAGGAAACGCTTTAATTTGCCTACTTCCAGGAAAGTCGTTGAAACTAACAATAAACGTGAGCGCTAGAATATCAAGAAAACTTTAGGATACCCTACCTAGAAAAGGATACGATCAGATAAATTCAAATGCTAACGATCTGCTTTCAACAACAGTAGTCTGCAATCATAAATAACAACATATGTTTAGCGGAAAGCAACGGAAAACTACCGCTCTACGTTTTTCCCAAGAGCTGTGTTAATCATGATCAACAACCTTCGCAAGGAGAAGCTGCCATAAGAAGAAGAATATTGGTAGTTTTGTTATATATAAGAAGTTTTAAGAACCTTCACCATGAATTTAAAATTATAATCTTGAAAAGAACTTGTAATAGAAAGTACATTCAAGGAAACCATCTGTGTTTATTGGCCTACCCTATAAATATGCTGTATTAAAAAAATCCTATGATTAATTAAATCATACGAAAAATGTTAAAATTTTACTCTAAAACATTTTAGCTTGACCGATAACAACGCGTGGACCATTTACAAAAAATTCAAAATAGCAACGCGAGTAAAGTATTGCCACATTTGCAAGCTTTCATTATTATCTGCATGAAGGACAATTTTATCAACAATTAAATTATTTAAATAAGAAACCGCTAGGAAATAAAACAAATTGTTAGAGACGATCTTACGAATTAGATATAAAAACTATTGAATTTTAAATTTAAATGGGGTTGGAGCGCTCAGAACTCACTGGCGGAGACAGGCAAGTGACATGCAACAGATAATAAAACACAACCTTCCTGATATGTCAATAACTATTGGGCAGTTGCACTCACCAGGGGCCCTCCACTCCCTAGTCCTGGATTGGGATTCGAACAGGCTACAGAAGCTCGTCTGCCGGCTAGCTGCATCCACTCGTAATTATAAAGTAATTACTACAAATAAGCATATCTTCCGGTGCACCAATCCTCAAGGGAGATCCAGGCAGTCTCTCAGTTATTCACAGGGGTCGTGAAGATTTGGGGGGGGGAGAGCGTGTCCGCTCAGCCCCATATGCGAAAAGGAGAGTATAATTAGTCTCCTCTCTTTCGCGTGAAAGTTAGTCGATGCCATTCTGGCATTCATGTTGCATTCATAATAACAATTCGACGTAGGCGAATTTTTGATGCCGCCTCTGCCAACTGACTACCTACCGAATGATTGCTAGGGGAATATTGATTAATCATGCCACACACATTTTCTACTCATATAGCTACTTATATTCACTAGGATACTGTTTCCAACAACTACTTACATAGACACATCAATATTGTATAATAACTATAATAGGACTCGGCGCTTGTAAACCACATATAATAACAAGTAGATAATAGGCAACCAATCGAGTAAACGCATATAACACTTCATTGGATATCAACCATAACCTGACTAGCGACGCCACTGCTTATAACAGCTGATGTTGCCATTGCAGCCCACCTTTATATATATATATATATATATATAAATAAACACATAATGGTAACACTAATATCGTAGCTTGCCTCCCAATCTTGTATAACAACCATAATAGGATCCAGTACTTCTAAACCACATATAATAGCAAGTAGATAATATGCGACCATTCGGGTAAACACATATAACACTTCATGGGCTATAAACCTTATATAATTCCAAGTAGATAATACGCAACCATTTGGGTAAACACATATAAAACTTTATGGGATATAAACCATATATAATAACAAGTAGATAATATGCAACCATTCGAGTGAACGCATATAACACTTCATGGTATATAAACCATATATAATAACAAGGAGATAATACGCAACCTTTCAGGTAAACACTTCATGGGATATAAACCATATATAATAACAAGTAAATAATCGGCAACCATTCGTGTAAACACATATAACACTTCATGGGATATAAACCATATATAATACCAAGTAGATAATAAGCAACCATTCGGGTAAACACATATAAAACTTTATGGGATATAAAGCTTAACCTCGCCGGCGACACCACAGCGTATATTAGCGAATATTACCATTGCAGCCCGCCTTTATACAAACACATACATAAATGGTAACACGAAATTCGTACCTTGCCCCAGCTTCAATAAATTACTATGTCCGCAAACGCTTTAAATTAGTATTACGCCAAAGAGCTACCAAGAATACTGCCTTCCGTAGAGGGTTCTGCTCGGTATTTTACACCCCACTGTCCCTGTTTACTCTTAACATTCCAAGAAACACTTCCATGATCGGGAGAACTTCGTCACATTCCCGCCTAAACCTTGCATTGTTAACAGATGTTCTTATGAGCTACGTATATTTTTGGAAATGTTTATTTATTAAGTGTACATTTAAATAATATTCGGAATAGGCAAAAACTGCTGCCTAACACAATGAATTTCCTGAAAAGTGACTACTTCGGTCTAGTACCATCTTGTAAAGTATTTTAGGTATAAGAAAATATTGATACACGAAATTATTATGTGAATTTCGTGACGTTTAAGTTATGTTCAACTTAATTTAATTCGACGGAATTTAAGAAACTACTAGCTCTACCCATGGGGTACCCTCGACGCTTTACCGTGTTGGTGCGTAACCATGCTTAACCTGCCGGTGTGTGGTGTATTTTTGTGTATATATGATCTTGTTACTCCTCTAGTGCGATCGTAACACGAGGAATGCCATTAATTTGGCATGGTAAATGGAGACCGGGACCCAGTACCGATCACCAAGGGAATTAGAAAAATTTCCAACCCTAGAGAGATTTGAACCGGGAAGCGTTTGGACTATTACATCCAAAGCTTGGCTCTTCTACCACTGAGCCATCCCCGCCCCACTTGACTATTACGGGGCATTATTATTCATAAATTTAAAAAACCTGTCTATGTAGGTAGCAACTTTTTTTTTTAATAACCAAAAGTAAGATGTATTTTTTCGCAAATTTATAGAAGTCCTATTCAATAGTAATAATAATAATACCTTCCACTGCTACTCTCTGTAAATTCTGAACAACAGAAATCTTCGTATTCTTGAACCAAGTGCAACCCATAATAACTTATTGTAGATTGCAACTTTCTAAATATTCATACTTTTTGAATCAACCTGTTTCTAGTCTATACCTGCGTCAGCTGCCCATGTGAGCATCCATAAAAGATGCGACAGCTAAATAATAAACACCACATCTCAACCTCCTATCATTTAATAGTTTGCATCTTCACAGTAATCATAATCTCGCATGTCTGTCATTATAAGCTTCTGAAACTTTCACATTATCGACACGAAACCGATCTTTAATCAAGTGGTTAATTTAATTATGTGTCAAAAATGTTCACGCTTTAGTAGAACGTTAATGTCGATAATACTGAAAATAATAATAAGAAAAACAAGTATGGATTCTATCGACTCGTAATTCAAACATGTATGCGAGAAAGTATGAAAAGATATAGTACAAATCAATATTCTTTACGTTAGTAAAGGTATAAGGTTTCCGTTTTCAAGGGAATATCTACCATACTCCAAATGATACAATTTTATCTAAATTTAGCATCTGCCTATCCCATATACATCTGACAAGTAAATCCTTTGACAACACGTAATTTCAAATTGAATCTGATAAACTAAATAAGCAAGGTATAAATCAAGGACGTGACAATGTTTACTAAGTGTCATTATTGTCCTGATTTCTAATTCTAAATCCCGAACTCAAGTAACGAGCTGAGAGACTTTAATTATCTACCCATGCCAAGTTGGAGTTTAGGGGTTCACTAAACGAATTAACTTTGGGGACCTGTAAAAGTTAGGAGCTATTTAATTTGCTTTAACGATTATCACTTTAAATATTAACATCAGTAGCCACTTACTTTCACAAGATTATAACTAGAAGCTTCTTGATGTTAGCGTTTAAAATGCAATTTAAGTGTAATTGTAATTAAATACGGACTTCGTTATGTAATACATCAGGACCGGATTAGTAATAAAATTTACAAATAATGCTATATTTTTCCACCTTTCGTGGTTTCCCGCAGTCACACAGGTTCAAACAGCTGAAATTAGGGTTGATGAATGATCTGGGTAATGTATACTTAGGCCTGCTGGTTCATTTTGTTTAATCATAGGACGCACCTCCTTAGCAAACACCAATTAGCTACTCAATTCCGGGCAATTGTTTACTTTTCCAACAATTTTCTATTTCCGTTGCTACGCTCTAATATTATACTTTTTAAACCACGATCGCACATAATTCTAGTCTGACGCAAGCTGTTCTATGTAGGTTAAGCAAACTTGCAGAATTTATCGGGTTTCCTTTTATCCTGATCGATAAGTAAGCTGCATTTATTGCTGTTGGAATCTTTTTAAACATTCAAGAATTGTTACACCGCTTGTAAGCTAATCTACCGAGCCTGTCGAAAATCAACATCGTATGAATATGTTGTGTGCTTGATCACAATCATTAAATTAAATCGGAAGAAAGAACTTCAGTCTGAATTATTCTAAATTGTGCATACAACTCCCTTGGACATGTTATTATTTATAGATTTCCAGTGTAATACTTTTATGACTACTGAGCTGTCCAAAATTAACATCATAGAATACTTGCTTTTAAGCAGAAATGATAACTTATATTTGACCACAATTGTAAAATAATAAATCGACAAAGGAAACCATCCGTATTCTAAGACGCTTCCTTCCTCTGAACGATTTATTATTTAAATGCCGCAACGTCGCTGGTCTGTTATCTAAACGAAAGCACGAAACAACTATATCACATTCTTATGTAAAGTAAAGTTAGAAACAATAAAAACACCGTGATATCATATTTCTCTTGTGGAAATAATATTCCTTCCTTTGTATTGGTTTCAATTTTCTTCTGCCTTATTTTTTTAGTTTTAATATTAGCAGAACACCGCAAATATTCCAAACCGGCAATGTCATTAATTGGGCATTATTTATACTGTCCGGGCACCATATATAAAATCTGGGGATATTTAATAGAATGATCAAAATGAATTATTTATTAATTTAATTTCGTGCAATGTAATAATTATAAAAATACAAAATATTTTGAAATGCTGCAAATCTTTGGACCAACACAGTAAGTTAAAATCATTGGAAAATTATTTGTAACTTTACAGGATGTCACATTGCCCGGAGATCATAAATATATATATATATATATATATAATGACCGATCAAAGTAATAAATTAACGCATTATTGTTTGTAGTCATTATATATACATAGCGCTTCGGCAGTATGCATAATGCCCACTTAATCAGATTGTCCATAATATGCATAACTCTCAGTACACGACTGGTAGTTTTAGTGAAATAGGAAGGAGCAACTGAATATTCAAGTTTTAATCGGAATAAATACAACAGGCTATAATAATTAGTAGACCTATCAATACATTTGTTTTTCTTGATCGTTCGAAAACTTTCGGTGAAAATATTTTCTTATTAAGTCTTTTCTGCTTAGAAAACATCTTCTTATAACAGCAGAACAATTTAATATAGTTGTTACATTTTAAAACTAATAGTAATTAAATACTCTTACCCAAGGCGGCGTCGGAAGATATTCAGGGATTCTCAGAATAATTGGGTTACCTGTAAAATACCTGTAAAATTATATTTAAACAACGTTAATTTGGCTAAAATGAAAATCAAAATATTGTTACTGCCTATTATTACTGTTGATTAATTACAGGAGTTTACAATCGGATTAACAATCACAATTTGTGGTATTTTGTGCCACAGTAACATAAATCTCCTGGGTAGAACAACGATTTTTTATGATATCTTTTAGTACACTTCCAACATAGGAAGAAACTCTTTGTAAACTTGTATAGTATTACATCACATAATAATAGCACTCAGTAAAATTGGTAAGAAGTCAGCGCCTTTAGCATTTTACGCTAACAGTCTGGAGTTCAATTCCCAGTACGGGAACAGTACAGATTTTAACCGGTCTCTTTCGTCAGACAATGACAACCCAGCGAGTTATTCTGCCAAGTAAATCTTTTCTGGAGTAGAAGTGTTTACGCTTCCCGTGGCTCGGAACCCACGTTAAGCTGTAGGTCCTCTAAGTCTGTGGTACTTTGAAACGCGCAACACAGACAAAGGAGAGAAGATCGCTACGTCTCGAAAGAGACAACGCACTCCAAGAAGAAACTTGCTAAGTTTGTTCATAGAAGCTTACTTTGCCGCGAATAAAGCAATTAAATACTTGCGGTTGCTGTTCGTGTCATTACAAGTAGATGACTCTTTGGGCTTTACTAATTGACGCGTTTTAATGGTTAAATTCGTGTACTGTTACATCGCTGACATTTCCATTACACCCGTTACGTCCATTTACAAATCGACGTGAATTATAAAATATTTATACTGTTCTAAACGACTCAAGCGGCGTGTTATAGACAAGGGCGTATCCAGCTTAAAACGGAAGGGGGATTGGTTTTCTGAATCCAACTTCGTTCACGGGGAAGGGGGTCCATGGGGGGGGGCATACAATAATACACAATTACGAAAAAAACACTATTTATTCATAAAATTAATTTTTTGAACGGCAGTTTGCGAGGATTAGTTGCAACTACAGCTTCCACTAATTGTTCCTTGTTTGCGAAAACCCATTGACGATTAATGCTTAGCATGTCTAATCCATTTAACTTATTTGCACCAATAGTGCTTATAAACCATGTTTTAATTCGGCGAAGGTAGCTGAATGACCGCTCTATAGTGCTGGTTGTGCAGGGCTGTGAAAGCAAAATCAGTAGCGCCTTTCTGATGGTTGATAAGAACAGTTCGCTATTTTTTTTAACGCTGCGATTGAATTTCCTCTCGAGGTGTTTGGAATCTGCCGCAAAATCGTAGTTTTTCGAAGGTACTGTTACAGGCCAATCGCGCCTTTTCGACGACCTGTAAACAAACTGATGGAAAAGGCCTACAGCTTAGCTCAGAGGAGTAGGGGGAGTTTGTGAAAATTGCTTATGGAAGAAAATCTTTAGGTGTGTACAGGGCGAGTCAAAATAAGTAGGCGCCACCTTCCAAATCCAGCTGATTGTAGGTCCTCGTGGAAGGCCGAGAAGCCAACAGCTTATGGGAACGGAACTTACCGTGATCGTGCCTCCTCCTATATATTTAAAGCTTGCAAAATTCTTACACCGGCAATACAAAAGACACAATAAGAGACAGTAAACTTTAAAACACATATAATTAAATAGTTAAAATATGATAGTACAGTAAAATGACACAAATTATAACGCAAAAAGTTGGAATTACATGATTAAAATTCTTGAACGTTCAGGAAACTCGCCGCCGTTGACGTACAATATTTATATTATAATGAATCTGTGTGGCCAATGGCGTAGTTTACAGGAAAAATACAATATTAATATCTTTTACAAACAATAAATGAATAGCGATTGAAGAGCGCTTTTAGGTTGCATAAAAAAAGGTTCAATATCGCGAAATTCGCAAGTTGACGCGAGCAAAAAAAAAGGTTTATTTTACACTGCACAACAAAAAACTGGTTCTTTACCTTGAAATTCGGAGAAGACAGGCACAATATAACGGCGATTTCAACAGGCTGCTAACGTTGAATGCAAGACAGGACTCTTCGATGGTATAAAGAAATAGCTGCAGAACCACGGGAGTTGGGCTTGGAAAATAACCCGCCTAACGGCGACCGGCCAATTCGCGCGGAATTGCCTTTCCTGGGGATGAATCCAGTTATTCCTATTAGATCCGGCAGTAGCCGACGGTCTGTTAAATACCCCTTGGTACAACAGCGAAACGGAACACATATAACGGATACCCCTCAAAAAAAAACCCGAGAGCCGCCCCTGCAGCACTTAACGTAATTACGACCCTCTCCCAGAGATGTAATTTTGGGAAGGTCCGGAGCCGAGACAGGTGGAAGATCGACTAACTTAAAAACGGAATGGGTATCTCGATTCTCCAAAAACATTGCACCACATTACGAAACATTATGAAATATTCTAGAATAAGGGACATGTGAATTCTGGGAACAGTCCGAGGTCGAGCGCGGAAAAACAAGAGTCTGCAGTTTTGACACAAAGAAACTGTTAACATATCTTAAACTTCGAAAGACAAAACAAAAGCGAAATGGTAACCCAAAATAAGACTGCAATTAAAATAACGTTATTAATTCCTACGAAGCGGCAAACAAATTACGGAATTAATTCAAGTGTAGCGGCAAATTTGAAAAGTACATAACAGTACCCAGCCATTTTCCAGAATGCTTTTTCTTATCAACTGGCATAGTGATCGCCCTTGTGTAAATGTAACTTAACTGAACTGACTCTCACCGAAATGCGCGCGCTCTTATATATGAACGAGGTAAATAGCTACTGGAATATTCTCGTTGTTGATGCGTCGTGAAATGAGACGAGATTATTCTAGAAAGCTCCTTGTTGTCATGAGCTAACTATACATCCATCTGTGAGAAGTCATAAGAACTACAACCTGTATGTGTATGATACACGTACAGGTTGTAGTTCTTATGACTTTTAACAGATAGCGCGAGAGTCTTTATTTCGCAATTAGTTTCTTTCAAAATGTTGACATACCAACAAGAAACCTATTAATCAATTTTTCAGAAATTTGTTGTTTATATTTTTTCTGTTTTATTTTTAAATTTTTCCACCTTGGAAAGGGGACAGTCGTCCCGTCTTGCCCCCCTCTGGATGCACCCTTGGTTATAGATACACAGTTCAACTCTGTTTCAAGACTATTAGTACTACAAATATTTGCCTATTACGGTCGTTAAACTTATTCCCCAGAAATGTCTATAATATATTTAATGTAAAAAAAAATTAAAAACACTAATAACTTCTAATACTCAAAATATGCCATTAATCACCTAAAAAAGCAAATTCATACATATACAGGGTGGTTGATTTTACATTAATTTCGTCAGGAACCAACTAATTAGAAAGAATATGCTGTATAATATCCAGAAAATACAAGGTATTACATAATAAAATCTTCAAGTCTTTTGTCATAGACCGTTGGAAAGAGCACAAAATAGTTATTCGTAAAACAAATGTAAAGAGTATAGTTTTGTCCAACGAAAAAAAAACCTTTGAGTTAGACAAAAAACTTTTTATATGTGATATACACATTGTTTTTTTCTACTTATGCAAGTTAAGAAAGTTAAAAATGAAATGGTACATTCCTATACGAATCTATTAGAATTTCACGTAGCTCGATTTTGTTTTAATATTGTCCAAACCATTGTAGTTAAAATTTTAAAATATATAAATGTTAGTCATTGCTGTTCGTGTAGTATTTTCTTTTAAATAGTGCGTTTACATTTAAGGTGGTTTAATGGACGATACCGACGAAGGAAGCAGGTTTTCATGTACGCCTCCTGACGGAATCTGGTGGAATCTTCAGCTCTATGGAGTGAGGGAATAATGTTAAAATCGACTCTTGTAATAAAGAAAAATTTGGATATTTCAAAAATGCCTAAAAAGGCCTAAAAATGCTCTGAAAAGGAATGCAGAAGGATATAAACAAAACATCTAAATTTTTCAACAAAAATGAAATTACTAATTTTTTAAAGAAAGATCCAGATGAGACATATCTGTCAATTAAGGTATCAGTTGCACGCTTAATTGGTTTGATTAAATAATTATCTAAATCATATTTTTACTTTGTATTTGGTATTGTTAGGGTCGACCTTACGGAAGGCCAATAAAAACTACCAAATTTTAAGTTTAAATACGGTTGCAGCGCTTCTGCATTTCATTTACGCAGTTCCTGGGTAAACAAACAGCGGATGCGATCAGAATTCACACTGGTGGCGACAGACAGGTGACATGCAACAGATAATAAAACACAGACTTACTGATCTGTCAATAAATATTGAGCAGTTGTACTCACTGGGGGTCTTACAGCCCCATGCCTCTGGATTGGGACTCGAACAGGATACGGATGCTCATCTGCCGGCTAGCTGCCGTGGCCGCAGCTATTCGTAATCATAGAGTAATTACTGTAATTATGCATATCTGGTGCACCAATACTCCAGAGGGATCCAGAGGCTGGCTATGGACTTAGTCCATAGATCTATGGACTTAGTTCATAGCCAGTCTGTCTGTTATTCACAGGAGTCGAGGGGGGGGTGCCCCCCAGCCCAACTTGCGAAGAGGAGAGTAGGTATCATTAGTGTCCACACCTCCACCTAAAAGTCAGTCGATGTGCTCCTTGCATACATGTTGCATTCATAATAATAATAATTCGACGTAGGCGCATTTTCGATGCAACATCTGCCGACTGACTACCTCCCGAATGATTACTGGGAAATAATGATTGATCATGCCACACACATTTTCTAATACTACTCATATAGCTACTTATATTCACTGCGCTACTGTTTCCAACTACTTTCATAGACACACCAATCTTGAGTAACAACCATAATAGGATCCAATGCTTGTAAACCACATATAATAACAAGTAGTTAATATGTAACCATTCGGGTGAACACATATGACACTTCATGGGAAATAAACCATATGTAATAATAAGTAGATAATACGTAACCATTCGGGTGAACACATTTCACATTTCATGTGATATAAACCATAACCTCGCCAGGGACGCCACTGCTTATATTAGCTAATATTGCCATTGCAGCTCATCTCTATATATAAACACGTGGTGGTAACACTAAATTCGCACCTTGCCTCAGCTTAGACGATAATCGCATCGCAATCAGTTAATAGGATCGCAAACGCTATTAATTAGTTATTACACGAAAGATATGCAAGCTTCGACATAGCTACCCACAACACGGCCTATTGTAGACAGCCGTTGTTGACCCTTCTTAAGATTCTCCCGCCCCTTGTTTTTCAATCTGTATGGCTTTTCTTTGAACCTTTATAATTAATTCCAGCTGTTATTGAGCCAACATAAGTTATGTATATTTTATTAAATGTTTATTTGTTGAGAATCCATTTATGTAATACTCACAGCATGTAAAAATCGTTGCTTAACAGTATTGATAATTGAAATCGCTGGCGCATCTCGCCGAGAAGAAATTAAAAGTATGGCCATTATTGACATTGAAGACATGAACTCTATTTTGATTATCAAAATACCCGATTCCACAACGAAAATTGAAAGAACGTTCATAGTTACATCTAGGCCTGAAGGGCTTTTTCTTTAGTTGGGTAGACAATATGCTGCATTTAGATTTACCGATACAAAGTTAAATATATTTTTTACCGTACAAGAAAGGAACGTGCACCGAACAACCGGTAGGCTTAAATTTGATTGGAAAAATTCCAGAAAAAGATTCCATTTTTTAAATTGCCAAATCCGTCTTTATACACTGGCCACAGTTTCATCCTATCCTGGGCAACATTATTGGTAGATTCTGGTGCTGATAATATGACTACCCTAAAGAGAAACGGAGGATTGTTACAGTTATATAGAAAATTCTGTTCCGAATAGAATTCGCACTGCAAATAAAATACTTGCAGAATGTAGTATTTCCGTAGATCAAGACTGAAGTCAGGACGTTCAAGTTCATAAAGAAAGCAATAAAACTGAGAACTAAGTAACTGTTAAATTATTGCACTCAAATAAAAATTATAATATAAATTATAAGTATATAAGTAAGGTGATTTACCGTTTTCTGTTAACATTTTATAATTCCAATAATTTCAATATTAATTTAAATCTCCATTACAATACATAATCGTTTCCTACTTTCTCTTTTGATTTAGGTTTAGGTATAACTGTTATGTTTGAGATCTATAAAAAACAAACGAAATATCAAGGTAAAAGTGAGGTGTAAATTCCTCAAGTGTGCGGCAAAGTTTTCTAGACATTTGCGGAAAACTGTTGGCTTCCACATTAAAGAAAGTTAGGAAATATAGATTTTCAAAAGCAGGAGTAGAAAAAATCATTAAAGAATAGTTTTTTGAATATTTTACCTAGTTAAATTTTGACGTAATTATTGAGTGTGCAATGAAATATTAACCACGCTGTATCGTAAATCGTTGGCTGGTTTGTGCTTTAAATGTTACGTTTAGAAAGGTACGCCAAAAAACGTTAAAGAAAGATAAATGATTTTTTCAAAAGTTTGAAGAAACCGCTTTATTTATTTCATTAATTTTTGCGCCATATTTCCAATCCTCTGTAAACGGCAAATAAAATATAGTAAACAATGCTGATTCGCACTTCGTAAACGCGCATTGTATTCGAAATACCACAGTATTTTAGTTCGTATTAAGTGAGCGGAACTATATTTCAACTGCTATCAAAACTTTACTTGAAATTGTAAGATTTAATATCCACAATCGTGTAGCAGACTATACAGTGCGATTGTAAATAATTGAGGACAGTTTGAATTTACCGCCACAAATTTTAGTGTATTTCACATGTTGGTTGTGGCTATATCAATATGGAGGCGGGGCTTTTTATAAATACATATTTCATGGTCGCCGTATTTATGATTTCTGCTGTTCCTAATCGTTTTAATTTTTGTTATTTCCTTTACCTTTGTATCAAAAAGCTTCTTTTCAGAACTATCTTTTAAACATAATTTCTTGTTTAGGTAAGTTTCACAAAGATCTTTACTTAGCTTTGTTAATTAACCCTACTTGACTTTTTAGAACACAAGATGCTTTTTACAAATGAACAAAACGCTTTTATCTTAAAAGCACATTACCACAGTGCACTAGTCAAGAAGATGGATCATGGACTTATTCCTTGCAATCTTGAATCGAACAGTTTAATCAAGAATATCCTGAGGTCGTCATTTGTCGTAAAGTGTTTGCTCAGCATAGAGATAGAATTGTGGGTCGATTTGAAAATAAAAATTATATTTGTAAGGGCAAATCCACTGGACGACCAACAGTTTTAACACAAGACGTTGTTGATGATGTTAGACAGCGTATTGAAGCAAGTCCCAATAAATCAATTCGAGAATTATCCTCTCAAGTAGGTAGGTGCGTTTAATTTATCTTGTAATTTTAGTTACAAATTTTATTCATTATTTTAACTTTAACATGCAGTTCTGCCAGAAAAGCTTTGGTTAAAAACTTGAGAATGTATCCATACAGAATAACAGTTACACAGCAATTATTAGCTACCGATTATGAAGGAAGAATTCAGTACTGCCGTTGCTTCAACGAAAACTTGAATAATGATGATATTTTAGATGTGACATTTATGTCTGACGAGGCTTGGTTCCATTTATCGGGATACATTCATAACCAAAATTATAGAACGTGGGCAACTGAAAACCCTAATAATTTTGTAGAATCCAGTTTGCATCCACTGAAAATTGGAGTTTGGGTAGCGGTGTAGGACATTCGGGCGCGGCCGTTAGGGCGCCGCCGTTAGGGCGCCGCCGTTAGGGCGCTAGACACAAGGGCGCGAAGACGTTAGAGCGCAGAGACACTAGAGCGCGAGGACATTAAGGCGCGAGCCATTAGGTCGCGGGACACTAGGACGGGAGACTCGGTGTTATAACTAATAACTAATTAATAATAAAATTATTTTAAAAACAAGTAGTGCAGAAAAGAAGGGTTGCCCTTTTCTTATGATTTTACTAAGGCTTCTATCCGCATTTTTGTAGTTATACAGTTTTGAAGATTGACTAATACCATAGACTAATAATTAGTCTACGTTAATACGTATTTAGCTGTTTAATAATTATAATTAGGAAGTTAGTGATTCTGACCATTATATTTGTTAAAACTGTTTTCAGATGGAATAGCACTGCGGGGGAAGAAAATTTTAATAAATCTACAATATAACGTTGAATAACTTATGAACCATTATTAAGATAACCTGTAAAGGTTTAAAATATTAAACATAATTTTCTGCATTGCATACAAATCTGTACACAAATATTTCATTTTTAAAACCACAGGAAACCCAAATGATACCTATCAACAAAATTATTTTGAAAACAAGAAGGAAAGAAAGGGAAGGTCGGTTCTTTCGGCTGATTTTACTATTTGAATTTTGTAACCTCATACACTCTTGAAGATACTGGATGATGTATGTCTAGTTGCATATTCAAAAAAAAATCCAAGGGCCGGTTGAGAAATTTTTCGTCACTCTTTACAAGCCTTAATGAGTAACTTTTAGTCTGACAAATATAACACAGTTGTCGCGCCCTAACGGACCGCGTCCTAATGTCCACGCGCCCTAACGGTCCGCGCCCTAATGTCCACGCGCCCTAACGGCGGCGCCCTAACGGCCGCGCCGAATTATAGGTCCAATATTTTTTAATGGGACGATCAATGCAGAACGATATCGCACCCAAATATTAGAAGTTTTTGTAAATCAGTTACATGACGATGAACTACAGACGGGATATTTCCAGCAAGATGGAGCTCCAGCTCATGTTGCTTACGCTACATTAGACTATCTCCGGCAGTGTTTTGGTGATAGGTTAATCACGTTGGCCACCTCATTCGCCCGACTTAACCCCATTCGCCTTCTATCCTTTTGGTGATTTGAGAACCAACGTTTTTAGAAATCGACCTGATACCTTAGACATACAAGAAGCCATTGTGCAAGAAATAAACAACATAGAGCAGCTTAAATTACAAAAAATATTTCCTAATGTAAAAAAAAGAGTTGATTTGTGTTTGAATGCCAACGGTGGACGTTTTGAACAATTGTTGTTAAATATTGTTAAATTAAATTTGAATATTTTCACTTATTGTTAAGACGAAATTCTAAGTTTATTGTGTATTAATTCTTTTAGTTAAAAAGATAAAACTATTGATTAATATCGTTATTAACAATTAATATGTATCTCAGTTATCCCTATTTGAGACGTCACTGATGAGAGAAAAACAGCTGACAGGTTTACTGTATTTGCTACCAACATGACAATAATTTCTTATGGCGGTAAATTCAAATTAGCCTCAATCATTTACAATCACACTGTAGTTGTATTCGCGATCATCTGATTACCGGTTGTCTTACTTTAAAATAAAAATGGCAAATAACTTTTCAGCAGCCTTTCCTGCGTTCATATTTCTTACATTCTTAACAAATTTCAAAAGACACGGTTCTGTAAAGCAAATTACGTTAAAACAGCTAAATAGCTTTTTGATGTTATTTCAGTTTCTGCGATAAATCAATATTAATTTATTTCATTATTCTTATAAAAACAAAACGTTTTTAGTACTAGTCAATCCTATTTTTTAAACCGTTCCTCTCAAACACTACATAGAGACGTGTTTCTAAACAATTTCATTTCGACACACGTTCTTCAGAACTTGTCTAATCTAAAATACAATTTTCGTTCCGTGGAAATCTGCAACTGATGTGAAAATGAGATACAGTAAATCTATAAAAATATAGTGTTCACAGAAACTTTTTCCATTTCCTGGTCCATACCAATAGACCTTTTTGATTTGCTAAGGAAGTTGAACCTTTGGTACGAAATTGAGCGTGTAGGATTCCACTATTTTATAAACATCTGTTTCGCAACGTACAATTTCCATTTCGTAAAGTGCACAACTTTTTCTTTGGAGTTCAAAAGCTGTTCGAAAGCCAAACGCTTTTAAGATAGTGTTCGTGTAATTTCCTGCAAATCTGTTGTCACAGAAAACGATTTCCTCGGCTAGTTTAAGCATGTAAGAAAATATTTGGAAATCGTGCAGAAAGGGTACGTGTGGTGCGATGGGTGAATCAGGAAATTACGAATAGTCATCGTGGTAGTGATTATTGGCTTTCTAAATACACGCCAACCTTCTAAACGTTTAGAGAACCTTGACCTGACATTTATCAGAATTTATCAGGAAATATATTGAGCGACAGCTTTTGCTAAACATCATACCGCAGATTGCACAGTGGCGATTACGAAGAATATTTATAACTGTAAATATTTACATTGATGTCTAGAAAGAAGTGTACAAAATTATATCATAATAAATTAATCTTATGTACATTTTTATAAAGTATATTCAATTATTTAAATAGTAACTGTTATAGATACCTTCTAGCAAAAAAGTATTAATTATTATTAAAAAGAAATGTGACCGATATTGTATAACATTGAGTTTATCTTCCAGCGAAAAAAGTTCTTCTCAGAAGCTTATTTTTCCACGTCATCAACAACTTACGATAGGATAACAAATATAAAGTTTTTTGTATTCATGATTGTTAATTTTAGCCTTAGATGATGGTCAATTTCCTTGAAATCGATTTAACAAAATCACGAGGCAAGTATATTTTTTTAGCAAACTTTGTGACATGCTAATCGCCACTTAGTAAAGCCCAAGAATAAACTGTAACCGATTTAGTATACGCTTTCAGCGTTACCACCATTAACCTGCTTGTTTTCGTTGACTATAAATATCCGCAATGGTGTGAAGAAAAATGTCCCGCTTTCATAATTATAAAGTTTTTAACTGATATTTTACCAACATTTCTGCTCTCATCAGGAGCTTAAATACCGGTGAGCAGTTAGAACACTCTGCTCCAGGCGCCAGAAAAAAGGAAACGCCAAATTTTTCACGCGATCAATTTTTTTTCTTGAATTTGCGGCCGCTTTTGTCGTTTCCTACAAACCGCCCCATACTTTGGAACAATTCTTTCCCTTAAATTAAGTGTGTAGGAATAATATTTTCGTTCGAATAAGTGAATTAACAGTATATGTGTGTTGCTTAGTTGATAAATGCACTGAAGTGATGTATACCTATACATATATTGGCTACCTGTAAGGTAGTGGGGTTGAGCGAGATGAGTAGTTGTTGATTGAAACTGTAGATAATGCTTCTACATATCTAGTAATGTTAGTAATTGTAAATACCTACTGTGTTCTTATGATTGAGGCCTGTGGTACTATGCTTGGGGGGGGGGGCGTGTGAGCTCTCCAACGTACTTGGGGGTTGTGGACCCGTGTAGGATTCCGTTACATAATGCTTGGCGGTTCGGTGATTTGGCGTAATCACTCGACTTGACCTCGACCTGGTTGACCAGCCAGTGATCGCTGCATTGCACTTTTCAGAGTGAATACAAGTGAATACCCTAATCCAGCGATTTTAAGAACCGCAACCCTAATTAGTTGATTCTCATAGATATCAAAAAAATATTCATTATCGCCTTAATTAATATTTTTCTCTTCTGTCGGAATATCAATCGAATAGTGAATATTTAGCAGTTTGAGCGCTGCCGTTGCGGTTCGGAACTCATGCAAGGGAGATGCAATCATACCTTCACCAAACACCAAAAAGCTCGATTTGTTTGTTGTTTTAATAAAAAGAGACGCTATGTTTCGAGTATCTTGTCTACTATACTTATCTAATCTTAGATTCGCCATACGCCTCTCTGGTCCCAGAAAATAGTCGTATGAGCATTTGGTTCTGGAACTTTTGCTTGAACTGCATTGATTATTGCTTGGTTTCAATACTTGTCTATGAAATCAAAGCCTCGTCGCCAGTTACAATGTGATTCAGGTACTCATCGCCATCAGTTTGTTAGCGATGCAGGAAGGTCAGTGCAGGAACCATTCGCTTGTTTTTGTAGACATTCGTCAACATCTAGCAACCAACTCGCACACAGTTTGTAGTATACGGTAGCCTGTTCGTGGCAGTTTCATACAGTACCGTACATAAAATTTAATTTGCGACCATTTTAGAAATCGCGAAACATCAATCTTTACGATTTTTCTTGTTCACTTTTCCCACAAGATCGTTGTTGCAGATCTTCCACCTCCTTACCCAACGTGTGCGTTTGTTCGGCTATTTCTGAAATTCCTACACCATTATCTCACCTCTCCTTCACTCATGATGCCTCTACTATAAGCTTCGCATACTTGACAGTAAATTTAAGCAGCGTTTTTTTTTTCGCAGAAGGAAACAAATCATAGCGCGCTCTTCACACTTGGCGAGATTTTCAATAAGGGTATTCACTTTAGCGCTTTATTATAAACTAAATACAATGACACATCCATAGTAAAGTGATGTGTGGCTAGCTCATCTACCACAAAGCCTCCCACAATATTTAAACGACCCTTAGTTTCCAAATAAGCTTCGTATAATATCGCCCCCCTCCCCAATTTTAATGAACAGTCACTGTTAGCTATAATTGTATAGATATTGTATATAGAGGTTAATAAAATTTTAAATAATTATTTAATTAAAAATAAACGTTAGATCCCCCATTACATTTATAAATAAATATTCAGTAACTTTATTTCACACCGTCATTTCCAGTCACACATTACCATTTCAATATTAATAAATTAAACTATTAAAATGAAATATAGACCATTACATTTTAGACAAGTAGAACATTTGTAATGTAAAAATAGTACATATTTAGTTTCTATTATTATTTATTATGGAGTAATGTGGGGGAGGGGGCGCCCAATAGTTAAACTGCTTCAGGGCTCCCGATATGTAGTTACGCTACTGGCTCTCGGGTCAGCTCCATTACTAAATTTACTAATTAGTGAATATTCAGTAGGAATCACTATTATACACCTCTAATTATACAAATTTTACCACACGTAAACGTGGTAAACAAGTAGTTATTTAGAAGGGAAAGGAAATATATTTCCCTCACTTTTTATTATCTATACTTACCCTCCTCTTATTGTTAGTATTTAGCGTTGCAGCATTAATTAGTTATATTTGTAATATTGTGGATATTATTTGAGTACTCACAATTGTTATGTGTGTTTGTCGCAGTATCATCCCGGCCGTCTGATGGGTATGTTTGGTTGCACACGATTCCTTTTTCCGCCAACCTTGGTTCGAACTTTTTGAGTTCCTGTAGTGTTAGGGAATTTTGGGGAGATTCTTTTGAAGTTGTAGGTGTATTTCCAATTGGGTGGGTGGAATTTCCTGAAGTATGATGTGACAGGGGATTTCCTCATGAGTTTTTGGCCGTGCAAGTTGCGGGTTGTTGGTAAAAGTGTAGGTGGCGATTTAAGATTGTTGGATCTTCTTGCTTGGATTATTTAAATCATCCCAATCTAAAGAAGAATTCAGTTCGTTGTCTGCGAGTTATTTTGGTGTTTTGCTAAATTCTCATTGGGTCTAGCCCAGATTAATTAAACAGATTTCTGTGTTCTTTATCTTCGTGCGAACGTATGCCCAGCTCCGGTGCTCGTTAAATCCATCTCGGCATGTAACACATTCAACGGCGAAGCCGATACTTTGTATATTTTGAATTTTTAACATTTTGGTATTATCTACTATTTGAACATTATTATACATTGGCGACTGGTCACTTACCTCCAGTAGGTGAATCCAGCTTAATATTTTATACCTGTTATTCACTGCACTTTGATATTTAATTAAGATTTTCCTGTGTTCCACGCGGCACCAATTTGTAAACAAAACTTGTTCTGCACTAACTTCAGACCACTGTCAGTTGTGGCTGTGTCTATTTTCACGACTACGTGGCAATTGCAATTTAGACAATTGGCAACTTAATTTGTTGATAAGTAAAATTCCTTGTATCATAGGAGAATTATGCGGATTGATTAATAGCGATAAACGATTCAGTTCGGCGCTACCGTTTACATGTTACGTGTTGGTTAAGCTGACTTAACGCCAGGCCTTGCGTCATTTCACCAGCTTCCGGAAATTCGTATCGTACTTTACTTTAATAATTATTAATTTAGCTTTGCGGATCCGGGTATTTCAAATAGGGATTACGTCCACTAAATTGGTTTCCTTGTCATACTTCATTCGCTTGGAAACTTTCCCTCAATTCGAGTTTTCTCGAACTAGTTTGACCTAGTGTCTAAATATATAATCTAATATTGTAATGTACTTCATCATTTTGGATTTTCTGCATTTACCCCATTAATCTCTTGACTAATTTTGAGTCAGCGATAAATTATGGTCTTACGTCAAATCTGGTTTAATCACTTATGTATTTAATTTGTGTTATATGCGGCTTCACTGATATTTACAGAATTTTTAGGCATTCATTAAGTTGCATATTATTTGTCATACAATGATTTAACCTTATTATTATTACATTTACTGTTTATTAATTTTTAATTATACAGTTGTTCATGAAAATCTTTATTATGTTAGATTTATGAATATAGTGGCTTTATTCACAGCATTCACTTCGCTTTGGTGTTTTATTGTGTTCTTGTTTGTATGTTGAGCCCCGTAAATTTTATTCTTCGTGGTAAGAGTTTACATGAGAATCGGTGCACGACAATTGGTGAAGGATCTTAGCGCCCGTTTGAGAATTTTGTTGTCGATTCATCCACACCCATTTCGCAGAAGGGTTAGCCGTGGTGAAGACATCGAAATGTTGCAGTGTCTTTTGTCCAGTCGTTGCCCCTGTGGTGGCTAGTGTGAAGATTTTTTTTTTAACACAATCTACAAAAAAATTAAGGGAAATACCAACTGCAGGAAGTGACGAAGTTTAAGGCATATAGAAGTAAAAATGTCGAAGATGCAAAGACTGTTATTCCCAAAAATTGTTAACCTGATCATTAAAAATTAATTACAAATTAAGAAAAAAAATATTAATAAATCTAATACCCCCTATACTGAAGTTTATGTGTGCTCAAACAGATATTTAAAAAAGTAAAACAACCCAATTATAAATAAACTGTTCCTACTATTTGAAGCCATAAATTGTTAATAAATTATATTCTTCACCACCACTAACTTTTTCGTATATAAAACGTAGATATTTAGTAGCATAATTTCGTTGTGACTCCTACACCTTAAACAGAGAAATTGGCAATAAAGTAGAACTATTGCGTAAAATGTTTTACTCTCTTACACTGTTATAGTGTTAAAGTTGTAACAAATAATCTTTTCACATTTGCCTAGTGATCACCAACAGTAAATAATAAAGCAAGCCGAGTTTTCTTCGAGATCAGCCTAATATTTTACATTCTTCGAGTCAAGATCTCAAACAACGCTGATATCTAAAGCAATGGAAGAGCTTTTCGTTATCTGAATCATATTTTCGTTTTTTCCACGTGCACATATGTGCTTGTAGAGGAATGATACGTAATATTGCCATATTTTAATATACTGATGCAAGATGAACAAAATAAAGGGAATTTATTAAACTCGTGCGTTGCTGTCTTTATGTGATTTATGAAAAAATTTTAGGTTTATTAAAATCTGAAAAACTTTCAATTCCCAGAGCCATGTGTGTATCCTCGATGGTTAAAAGAAACTGTTATTTTAGAAATACAAGTGCATATTTTTGAGATGTTATATGACATAGAAGCAGAATTTATTTGCACTTAAAAAGCTAAAGTGTGCAAGCAAGATAAGCACTTAAAAATGCAAAATACTTATGCACTTAAATATACACGTAATAGTGCTAAATAGGAATTTAGAAGATTTATTTATTATTTACATGGAAACCAGTACCAAAGAACAATATTAATAATGGTGAGGCTCTATAACCCATGAAAGAGTTTGGCCTGCATGGCGGAAGGTCAGAGCTCCCGTATCCTTGCTCTCACACCCGCTTGTCGCGTGCCAAATTACAAATCCACAGTATTACCCCTTGTTCATTCAAACAAAGGTACCCAATAATTTAAAGCGACTTGGTAGGCCGCCCGCCAAGCATCGAGTCGGTGGGTTTGAACTTCCGCACCGGGGTCCAGTTCTGTAACCACTGGACCACACTGGCGCTTATGTTCAGAATGCAGATAAATTAAAAAATACACAATTGTACATACATTTAATTAGAATACAAATGGCAAACAAAATACTTTACTAAATTGTCTGAAGAAAAGTTGTATTTTCTCTCAGACAAAATATTTTCATATCGTGAAAACGATTGCAAGGTGTTCCTGGTGCGTATTTATATTGCGAAAGTTTTTCAAGGTGCAATTCACTGAATATTCGACATGTAAACCGTTCCATTATTAAAAACAAAATTGTGATTTACTAATCTATTTTCACTGAAAAACTGCTTTAAAGGGTTTCAAATGCCTCTCTTTTATTTTCCTTATGTAAATTTGGTTTCGAATGCTGGTCGACTGGATACTTTTTGTCGCTTGACGCCTATTATTGTAACAATAAAGTATTGAAATAAAGTATTAAATAAACATTTTACAAAGATATGAAACTAGAATTAACTTACATGTTTAGATCCGACTCGGAAAAACTAGACACTTGCAGTTCGACTTCCATTCATGGATTTGTGCACTTTTACAAACTTTCCTGTCAGCCATGTTTGCAAAATATAATTATTACTGTAGTAATCAGAACGACAGATTAAAAACATATTACTTAATAACAACAAAAGATATAAAACTTACATGAAAGTAAGAATCCTACAATGTACGGTATAGAAACATGGGCATTAACTAAGAAACCCATGAGAAAGCTATAAACTACGCAACGTTACATGGAAAGATTTATTTTAAACATTTCACTAAATGACAGGAAATTAATAGAATGGATAAGAACACGCGCCAAAATGGAAGATGCAATGAATGCCATATTAAAAGCAAATTGGCGCTGGGCATGACACATCGCACGAATAAAAGAAAGGAATTGGACCCGGAAAACTACAGAATGGAAGCCGTGGGGACTCCCCACTCCCACTCCCGACTTTCCTGTAGCACCCCACTGGGGAGAAGAAAACTTGAACGTCCTATACTACCATGGTACGACAAGGTCCGAATAGTAGCGGGAAGAAAATGGATGACAGCAGCTGAAGACCAGAAGAAGTGGAAGGAAATGGAGGACGCGTATACCAAAAAAAAAAAAAAACTATCAATATTACAATTTACTTTCGGTTTAGACCGCGTCGTCATTTGGGTACTACACCCAGCATTATCAGCTAAGGACCGACCTATAGCTTGTCTGCCTTTACAAGCATTTGCTCTAGAAGTTTGAGCCATATTTGTTCTATTCACTCTGAAGAAGCAACGTCTTGCGAAACGTTAGTTTGTATGGGTTCACAAACACCTAACAGGCATAAGCCGATTAAGTATTATTGTCCTGGCAAACAAAATACATCAAGATCAAATCCTTGTCCTCCCCAAGGTTTGATTAATATAAGCGCAAGGCCCTGTTTAGGCAGACAGGGCCTACGAACAAATATGGCTCGAACTTCTAGAGCAAATGCTTGTAAAGCAGACAACCTACAGGTCGGTTCTTACATGATAATGCTGGGTGTAGTTCCCAAATGACGACGCAGTCTAAGCCGAAAGTAAATTGTTATATTGACAGTTCGAGAAACGGCGAAAGCCTCAGAGAATATATCTAAAAACTATCAAACAAATTATAAACACTTGTGATAAAATTGCCAAAGTAGTGAAAAAATACGGTAAAATTATTTTACTTTTACGTCATTATGCGGACTTAATTTAATTCAATTTTTTTATTAACCCTAATCTCAAGGTTTGTCTGATTTTCTTACAAACAGGACAATGCCAAGACTGCTACCAATTTGCTTGATCGTATATTATACCTACTGTATCTTGTATTGAGTGCAGTTTGCTCTCCACAGTTCAGGTAGAAAGATTGAATATAATGTTGCGTAGTTGTAAAAAGTGGCAGTTACGATTTGGTTGCCAGGTCGCTTTGGAATACCCTTAACTGTAGTTCATAAACAATTCTGTTATCTGTACAAAATAGGGATTTAAGCGCCAAACCTTTCGCACACCAAGAACGGCTCAGTTGAGATGGCAGACGTGTACATCAACATATTATGTTGTTCATTCATTAAATCTTCTTCTTCTTCTTCTTCTTCTTCTTCTTCTTCTTCTTCTTCTTCTTCTTCTTTGATTACACTTGAGTCTGTTATTTCACAAAGTTTCAAACCAGAGTGTGTCCGCTGATAAACTTTCGTTCCACCTTTTCTGTGACCTGCCTCCATCTCGTTTTCTAGGTATACTTAAATCTCTTGCTGTTCTTATAAGTCTATCGACATGTCCGTTCCAACATTTTCTTTGTTATATTTTCCATTTCACATTGGTGTCGAATATCTATATGTTGGATACTCTATCAAATCTTGTTTTTCCTACAATCGACCGTAGTGTATTCATTTCTATGGTATCTATGAGTTTTTTCGTCTTTTGTGATCTGCTTGTGTTTCGGCGGTATAAGATATAATTGGTTTTACAGTTGTCTTATAGGTCTTTATTTTAGCTTCTGTGGACAGATATTTATTTTTCCATAATACGTTGCGTAGATATGCGGATATATTAGTCCCTTTAGCCGTTTATTGTTGTATATCTTGATAGAGATCTTGGTTACTTGACAGTCTGACACCTAAATAGCTTAATTCCTTCACCAATTCGATTACTTTAGCGTTTGCTTCAAGTTTGCATCTTCATGGTTCTATTCTAACTACTAGGGATTTAGTTTTATCTGTTGATATTTGCATTCTGTATTTTTCAGCGGTTTTGAGGAATTGGTACAGTATCTTCGTTATCTGCAGCAGATAAGCAGCAGATAATATTTTGTTTGTTTGTATTGATTATTTTATAGCCTTGTTTGATGCTTCTAAAATCTATAATCTTGTCTATTGTTAAATTGAACAGGATAGGACTGAAGGAATCCCATTGCCTAATATCTCTGTCTATTTTTACCTGTTCTGTTAGATTTTATCTAATTTTTACCATTGTTATCGGAATTGCATTTGAATTTTAACTAGTCTTGTAATGAACGATGGTACATTTTTCTCCCGAAGTATATTTAACACATCCCATAGTCTGGCTCGATCGAATGCTTTGGTAAAATCGACGAAATAGATGTACGCAAGTCTATTAAATTCGATAGCCCATCTATTGTAGAACGGTTGCGTCGAAATACTTGCTGCTCTTCCTTGATTTATCTTCGTTACCACTTTGAACACTAATTTATTAAATAATAAATTTCTCATTTATGATATATTTTCTAATAAATTTAGTACAGTTTCCATTTATCATGATTGCAAGTAGCAAAATTATCCAAAGATATAATAATATACTTTTCCCTATTCCCCATATATTCCAGTTGAAAGGATTTATATACAGGGTAATTACAGTAGTCACTTCTCATGTCACAACAAAGCAGTTTAATAGAATATCTCTAAAAATATCTTCTTGCAGATCATAATCCATTCAAATGTATTATTCGAAGCCAAGTCATAAATTTCCAAAGACTATTATTCGTAAATAAGCAAATATAAAGAAGAAGCAAAGGAAATAATTCAAGAAAATAAATATCTAAAACCATAATGTGAATTCTAGTATTAGGTAACAATTTTAAATCTTGTTTACAAACAATCATGAAAGTCTTAGACAGTACTAGTATTTATCTCTGTATCTATTTTTCGGGGTGGAGCATCTGTATCTGGATTGTATATTTTAAATGCATTTAAATCTATATCTAGGTTCCCATTAAAGGATCTTACCCAATACTGATTCAAAGTAGTAAATCTTGCCTTAATGGCAGCTTGCATACAGTAAAAAAAGCGAGAAAATCATCCAGGGACTGAAGGCGTCGTAAATGAAGGAAAAGCAGATGCAGATCAGCGGTGGGTGAAATAAAAGATTGAAATGAAATGACAGTGGAATCGAAACAACTGTAAATAAGACTTACAATCTTCGGATAAGCCAGAAAATCAAGGGCGCGATTCTCTTAACTCAAAACATTTTGGGGAATAAGGTTGAAATGGATTTAAATTCTATTACCAATAAACGCCAGTAAAGATAAATAAAATTCAATTTAACTCAGCACGTTTCTAGAAAAAAAGCAAATTAAATAACACCTAAACAGATTTTATTTATTGCACAGCTTTCGCGTTGATCCACTGCAAACAGATAATAAATTTTTACCAAAAGACTTTTTAGTTAAAATCCTTCGGCCGCATAATGGCGTCATATATCACCGTGAGAACTGAACATGTTTGTTTGATATAGAAAGAGTATTTGTTCAGTGTAGAGCTTACAGTTTGTTTAAACGCTAAGCTAATTGCCAAATCTAAAATTGGGCAAAGTAAACTTTGTGACGGTTGCCCATGCAGTTTGTAAGGATACAACTTGTCAGTGGAATTTAAGCTCTAGAAGCTACTAACCAGTCTTGTGATAAATTTTAAGATAGGTAGAATAACGATACAGATTATGTCTACAACTAATGCACTGTCTACGGAAAGCAAAGTGTCAGTTTCGAAAATGGATTAGCGCAAGAAGCTTCAAATTAGTTGGAGACAAATGGGTTTTCGTGTACTGCAATTCATTTGGTAACAGTGAATTGCAGTAGGAGTAAGACAACGTGATATATTTTCTTGTGGCGTGGATTTGTGGATGCTGGCTCGGAAAAACGGTTCAAATAATAACTCATCGTCTTCATTTTCACTGTACAGTTCTGTCAGCGTTTTGACTCGTTATGTGCCCTTTTTAGGATAGTAGTTTAGTTCCATGTACAGATACAATAACGTGGCACCTAATTAACTAACTCAACCTTCTGGTTTTCAATTATTGCAGATTGACGTTGATCTTTCGAAAATCAATTAAACCTACAGATAAAAAAAAACTAACTAAGGCAAATATATGGCTAGAGAGTCAGCGATGTATTCTATACTTCGGTGTAATAGTAAAGGAACCAAAGCCCTCTAATTAAAAGGGCTTCGGACAAAAGCTTCCGAACAAAAGTCCCTGGACAAGGGTCTCCGGAATAAGAGATTTCCGGGTTCCGGAAGGTTCCTACAGCAATTTCTTCATTCACGTGTTGGTTAATTTTATTATATTATGATGTATGACTTTCTGATTCTGTAACTATTGCTATTTCGAAGTACAAAGGACATTGCGTGAGTAGAGCATACGTGATATTCAGAAAGTCTTTTAATTTATTAGCCGCTGGTCTCTTTCATGGTTTGCTTACTTGAATTATTGGATTTTCCACCTTTTACAAGGTATGCACATTGCTGTTAAGGCGCGGTTTACTACTTTTAATCAGTGCTGGATAAGGTCTTTTAAATGGGGTTGAGATATAAATTCAGATACGTTTAGGAAACATAATTCAAATCCACACTGAAAGATTTACATTGTACAATACAGTTTTCAACAGCACCGCTTTAAATTGTTACAATGATCATTCAAAGTTTGTTCTTTGCTCTTACATATTGTAACGTTACGGACCCTTGCGTTGTGTTTACCTTTTATTCGTCGTGATTCGCCGTGATCGTCTTAGATTCGAATCTAGCGTAGTTAAGCTAAATACGTGAAATAAAACACCGGGGAGGTTAAATACTTCTATTAACATAAATATCAACTGCAGGCAGTGCAAATAAACTACCACCGGTTTTCATCTGTTCAGGCTAGGAAACTGCAGGAAACCTTAGCCAGGGTAGCGTTATGTGATGTCAAGCATAACTATTTCCTTTGGAAATTTAAACTATTTGCTAAGTAACACAAAGGAATAAAGATGAAGTTATAGGCTTGTGTGCAGGGTGGTTTTCTGAAGGTGCAAGGTAAATGACTAAGGAATTTGAAGCTGCAGCTGAGATACCTCAAAGCGCAATTATCAAGGGAGGCCCGCAAGCTACTGAGACACCTCAAAGCGCTGAGCAGGTGAATGGTTAACGAAACTTGACGCTGCAGCTGAGATACCTCAAAGCGCAATCGTTAAGGAAGCCATGAGCTGCTGAGATACCTCAAAGCGCTGGCAGGTGAAGGGTTAAGGAAACTTGACACAGCATGTGAGATACTTCAAAGCGCAATCATCAAAGAAGGCCAGCAAGCTGCTGAGATACATCAAAGCGCTGAGCAGGTGAATGGTTAACAGAACTTGACGCTGCAGCTGAGGTACCTCAAAGCGCAATCGTTAAGGAAGCCATGAGCTGCTGAGATACCTCAAAGCGCTGGCAGGTGAAGGGTTAAGGAAACTTGAGGCTGTATCTGTGATACCTCAAAGCACAATTGTCAAGAGAAGCAGTGAGCTGCTGAGATACCTCAAAGCGCTGGCAGGTGAAGGGTTAACGAAACCTGTAAAGGAACTGTGCTTCTTGACGTTTAGATCAAGAATAATCCTTTTAGAACAACTTACGCGTGCTTTTATAGGCCAAACAGTGGGTGCTGGTTTGTGAGAACCCACTGCATGTGCACCCCAATATTAGGAACAACACGAATTTTATTAAGTGTGGAACTAATAATTTTCGTAAACATAAGTTAATTATCTGTTAAAAATCTGAAGAACCAAAATAAATAAATAACTCCCATAATTTAATGTTTACGTAACACGTCTATGTGTGGAAAGTCACCCACGAGCGTATATTTCAGCAAAAAACGTAATAATTCGGGAAGGTTATGGACTAAACTAAACCAACCATTTACCACAAGAACAGACCGCGCTAAAGTCACCTGTCATTGCATATCTTACGTACTTGAGATCAACTAATTCGAAGTCATTCTGTTAACCTAAAGATCTGAAATACATAACTGAAAGGAAACCCTGAAAAGGAATGTTTTAAATGTGGAAATATAAAATTCAACTACCGAATGGGTAGTCGTCTTATAATTCCATTCATTGTATATGCAAGTTGATGTTTACTTTATGATCGTTGCCCTCATAAATTAGGTCTACTCGTGAACGACAGACCCTTTACAAAAAAATAAACATGTTACAATTACTCGATAACAGTGGACTTGTTCGGAGGTTAAAAAGACAAACACCATTCGAATTAGTGTCAGCTAAACTAAGGGACTAAATTTAAAAAAAGTATGTGTAAGAAGTGTTTTAAAATTTGTGGAGTGCGCTAATGGAAGTACATCCGCCAAATGTTAAGATTTACTTAGATTTAGGACTACTAGACTTAGATTTACTTAATATTGTATTAGAAACAAGATAGATAGTGTAAACTAGTTGCAATGTATGCGCCGAGTGACGTAATTAAAATACAAAAAAGGTACTTGTAAAGAATAGACAATATGAAGAATAATTCCAAGGGCTTTTTAAAACTATTTTTCTGTTCTTCTTCAAGTGCTTTATCTCTTACGAGACGTAGCGATGTTCTCTCCTGTGTTGCGCGTTTAGAGTGCCACAGACATAGAGGACCTACAGTTTAACGTGTGCTCCTAACCACGGGAAGTGTAATCACTTCTACTCCAGAGAACATTTACTAGGCAGAATGCTTCGCTGGTTTGTCATTGTCATTGTCATGCTGGGAATTTAACCCAGGACCTTCAACGTAGAAGTCTAACGCACTAACCTCTAACCCACGGCCGCATCCAATTTTTCTAAATGACCCTTTTTTCACGATTTTTTTTCGAAAGTTTTTCCCCAATTTCTCTGGAGTCATGTTATAGAAACTATCTTTCATGCCAAGTAATTCAACTACTAATTTAAGAGAAACATTTTAAAACCACCTTATATTTCACCTTCGTTTTGTTTGTTTGCTTGGTATTTTAGCAATAAAAACTTTCCCTTGGTGTTTGTTTGTATGCCCTCTCTCAAACTTTCGGCTGTCATTAAACCTTTTCCACTTTCTACATTTCTACAATAAAAATAAAGTAAAACGTGATATGTACTAAACATATTCATAAAAGTATTCCGTAACATTCGAGAACTTTGAGTAATTGACAGTGCCGTTTTGGGCTACGTCCTGCGGTTATTGCTGCGTCCCTAAGACTTCCCTTTGTTCATTCGTGTAAAACTGATATGCTGTAGTTCCGTTATATTATTGAATGCAATTTCCAGACGCCGCCTCGTCGACGTCTAAAGAACACGACATCCCATAACGAAGTTCATTCGTGCCAACACATGACATCATGACCTTATACAGGGCTGTAATTTTTAGTGTTTTGCGTGGAAAACGTTATGACTGACTATGAGCATTACATGTTCAGCGTTCCATGACTATTTTTCCTTACAGTTTTAAGAATATTATGTCATCGTAAATAATATGATATTCCTTAAGTCATTTCCCAGGTATTTTGTGCATTTTATATTATGCATTATGCATACAGTTCTGCCAATATATTCAAGCAGCGATATAAGACAAACAACTAATCGATAAAACGCCCATACATTGATTTAGCAGCTTTTGCAAACAGAATAGGTACTTCAACGATTTTCATTCGAGCTCCCTGCATAAAACTTATGCATAATATAAACATTTCCGTGGAATCTGTGAAGTTTCCCTGAAATTATAACTTTGATGGCGCTCCTCCTTTTTAATGCCATTAATTCGATTCCTCAAATAACCTCTGACATGGCAAATTGCTACTTAAAAGAATAATGTTGCCTGTCCCACTAATCGATATAATGTGGCTTGCAGTTTTATACGAAACGCTACGAAGCAACTAATGAATTTATGACCTTCTCGGGTTAATTAATGGCCTATTGCTCCAATTTTTCGCATTTTTAATTTACATTTGCTTTTTGGTATATTTAGATATTGTGAAAAATATTTTCTCTTCTGTGGAAAAAATATTGCTGCATTAATTGGGAACTAAAATAACTGTATTAATATAATTTAACAAAGATAATATAATTATCAAACCTCATACTAGATTATTTGTTTTCCATTTAAGGTAGTAGTTCCAATTCTCGGAAGTCCAGGAACTCCAATTTAACATTGTAAAGAGTAGAGAAACGACGACCAGCTTACGGAACAGATAACGACACTAGGAAGTCAGTTAGTTAGAGTATCTGACAGTAGCACATCTGGGAAAAACTAAAGTTACCACCATCTTAGAATGGTTAGAATTCTCGGTCTGCTCACACTGAAGCAAATATACTCGGACAGATTTCATAGAAAGTTTCGAGATAGTTGTAAGGATTTCTTCTCGAGACATTTTTCGTACGGTGATTTCAAGGAGCAACTTCCAATAATTTATTTTATTTGACGTCTGAAACTAGGCGTGCCTTTAACAACTCGGAAAACTAGGGCGTGCAGTCGCTAATTTAAGATTAATTTATTATTTTCGGTCTTGCTTGGTCTTACTCACTTTATATTAAAATCAAATCAGATGAACAATTCTGATTTTCAAATCCTATAAGCACAGATTTTGTCTTCTACTGTTTGGACATTTAAAATTTAATTAGACTTTACCCAGAAAGGGGTAGAAATGTTAAGTGATACAATAGTTATTAATAATAAGATATTTATGAGATATTAAATAATTTTCAGCACTAGTTTATGTTTGAATATTACTTGAATCTAGATTTTGATGCTAACATTTCCTTTCTTAGCCTTTTCGGCCTCCAGTTAACCATACTTTACACTTTTGTTACGTTGACATGTCTACTACCAATTTTATGCTAAAGAAGTGTACTATTGATATTTTAACCTATTTTCCAAATATTATTATGGTTCTAGTAAAATTAATGTACACACCTCGATTATTCTATTTTGCAAATTTACTACTGGAGTTCGAGATACTAGTTCTTTATTTGTATCCCAAAGAAAAAGTCCAATGGAATGATATCGGAATTTCTCAACGGCCATGGATGCACAGCTCCTCTTCTAATCCAATTTCTTCCAAGTACATTATTTAAATAGTGTCTAACAATTCAACTGTATTAAACAGAACAGCGATCATGTTGGTCCCAAAATGGAAACACGTATCCAGTGCTGATTCTCTTGTGCGTAATAGTGCAACTTATGCCTATTAACTTCAGCATTGTTCAAGAATTTTGCCTCATCTGCAACAATATAAATCCTAAATGGATATATGAATGCAAAAAAGTTGATATACCTAGCTATACACCGTTACTTAGAAAGAAGTTCTTAGATATTGCCGCAATAAAAATTATTGAGGTGTGTTAGCATAAACATCAAAATAAACGTAAAGAATTGTATACTTCTGCTACAACCAACATTCTATTCTTGGTGGCGAATCGCGTCGTGGGGAATCATGCCTTAGCGAATCGTGCTTCGGCTCTTGGCTTATTGCACAGCCTAATTATAAAATTTTCTGTTTGGGATAGTTCCAACCCCAGCCGTAATTTTTGACGTGTCACAAATTGCAGCGGCACGAGACCTACGGCTTTACTTCTTATCCGACAGAAGGCTCACGTTTTTTCAGATTTTTCCCCGCCAGAAGAATCTTACCGACCCCCAGTATCAAACCAGGGTCCCATGGATCTAAAGACAAGTGTGCTAACCACTAGACCTAGATTTATTAAATCTGTACAGGCAATTGTCTGGCTTGAGTGACATCAAAGTCAGCTTGAAATTTCTCAGATCTAGCGATAAGTCGCAATGTTTGGGTGGCCGTGCAATTTGCATTCAGTTTTTTTAAAAACCTTCCAGTACATCGTTTATTTTGTCTCCCTGATGTGGAATAAAATTCATCATTGTACAACGATTAGATAAAAATGTCGGATATACGATTCATCTCGCGAGATCTTTGAACAGACTTATAAGTATACAGGGTGTTCAAATTGAAGTCGGCACTATTGCCAACTTCGTTACTACTAAAGATACGATGTTGGTTAAATTACCAAAGTAGTAGCGTTTTTTCTTCCGATTACGATGGTAAAATTTTAAAAACAATTGAACTTCGCGTTTTCGAGATATTAAAGAAAACAACATTTTTTTAAATGGAATACCCTGTATATTTTTGCACATTTTAAACGATAATTTAATTTTAAACAAAACTTATTAATACATAAATACCCCAAACTTGCAAATAAACGAACTACAAGCATTTAAGTGTACCAGTTCAAGTTGAAATGAATATCATGTAGTAAATGAATGACCGATTATTAGAAAATAAAAGAAACACATTTTATTGTCGTCTATCATGTAATATGATCGCTGCTCGATTTATTTACTCGTTTAGTTTAATACTAGCTTT
>JABXWE010101861.1:0-31597 GCA_014611495.1 Limonius californicus
GTTCAAATTGAAGTCGGCACTATTGCCAACTTCGTTACTACTAAAGATACGATGTTGGTTAAATTACCAAAGTAGTAGCGTTTTTTCTTCCGATTACGATGGTAAAATTTTAAAAACAATTGAACTTCGCGTTTTCGAGATATTAAAGAAAACAACATTTTTTAAATGGAATACCCTGTATATTTTTGCACATTTTAAACGATAATTTAATTTTAAACAAAACTTATTAATACATAAATACCCCAAACTTGCAAATAAACGAACTACAAGCATTTAGGTGTACCAGTTCAAGTTGAAATGAATATCATGTAGTAAATGAATGACCGATTATTAGAAAATAAAAGAAACACATTTTATTGTCGTCTATCATGTAATATGATCGCTGCTCGATTTATTTACTCGTTTAGTTTAATACTAGCTTTCCCTTTACGTCCTTATAGTTTTTTTAAGTGTATTAATTATTAATTAAGCAAAGTGTATTAATTTTTCGATAACTAGCCAATGTCTACATGATTTTCCTTTAAATGCTTGTAGTTCGTTTATTTGCAAGTTTGGGGTATTTATGTATTAATAAGTTTTGTTTAAAATTAAATTATCGTTTAAAATGTGCAAAAATATACAGGGTATTCCATTTAAAAAAATGTTGTTTTCTTTAATATCTCGAAAACGCGAAGTTCAATTGTTTTTAAAATTTTACCATCGTAATCGGAAGAAAAAACGCTACTACTTTGGTAATTTAACCAACATCGTATCTTTAGTAGTAACGAAGTTGGCAATAGTGCCGACTTCAATTTGAACACCCTGTATATAGAGAAAATCCATGTTTATGGAAAGTCAAACCAAAAAATATATATATTCTATTTATTTTCTTCATTTTTTGCTGCAATAGCAACAGCAACCGCGCACAACAACAATTCGTCAGCCATGTTCATCATTTAAAACTGAATGCAAATTTATAGAAAAGACTGAATTGTTAGTGGGACATTTCGAGTTCCGTCTTGCCGTACGACTTAGTTTGTACAACCAAAATGATATGCAAAACGGATTGTCCGTGCTAGCCTTCAGACAGGGAATGATGCATGGCGGATCATACCCTACCTTCTCTAACGAGATACAAAATCTAAAGAAAAAGACAGTATCTGTATATGGATTTCGTATTCATTCTGCTTGCCTTAGCTTCTTCATTTCCACAAATCTCGTCGTAACAGAAACAAAACCTGAACGTATTAACCATGTAAATACAACTTTATATGCAAACAATGAAATCCAATTTGGAACACAAACCGTTGTTAATTCGCATTACCACAACTATTTTTATTTTTATTATGAAGTTTTCACAGACCTTAGAGGCCCATCGCTTTTGGTGTGAGACAAGGCTAAGTTAGTTTGTGCAATGCACAACAGGGCCCGACTCTGCGGGAGGGGATGGCTCAGTGGTAGAGAGCCAAGCTTTGGATGAAATAGTCCAAACGCTTCCTGGTTCGAATCTTCCCAGGGTCGGAAATTTTTCTAATTCCCTGGGTGGTCGGTACTGGGTCCCGGTCTCCATTTGCCATTGGGGATCAAATTAATGGCACTTCTCGAATTACGGTCGCATTAGAGGAGTAACAACAGCATAAACAAAAACATGCAGATACCACAACTATAACCGCGTTAAATATACAATGCGGTCGTCAAATGTCCTCCCCCCCAACTAACTTTTGAACGTCTTGATATTTCTTCGCAAAATTTTGTCTGCTTTAATGGGAGGCTAAATATTACTTTTTAGTACATATTTAAATTTTATAACTATAAATATTTTTTTAAGCAGCAATGGGGGTCGACTTACACCTCATTTGAAAGGTCTCTTTGAGTAGAGTATAATTCTAAATTTTGGGAAAATTTTATAGATTCAGAAACAAATGACAAACTTCCAAATTATTTGATTCTGATATTAAGCAAAACGCTAAAAAATGTAGCAGGCGAAACAACAGAAGTAAAACAATTAAAATAATTAGTCTTTCTGTTCTGTCATTTTAATTCAGTTATTGTATTTGCTCACCTTTGAATATTGAGTGTTAAAACTGGCGATACTAACAATAATTATGGCGAATGATCGAACTTTGCAGGAAAAAACGGAAGCAGTTTTTATTTTTGCTTAGGCCAATCGAAACTTTCACGAATCCGAAACAATATTTAATTAACGTTTTCCCGACCGTCCTATTTCGAGGACGTATTTAAGAGAACTTCTGCAAAAATTTATTAACACTGGAAGTGTGCGAAACAGGAAAAAACCCTGGACGACCCGCAATTTCAGAAGCCAAACAAATTCAGATAGTCGGTGAAATGGTAGTACATTCTCAGCAATCAAGTTCACATGTAGCTGCGATATGTGATGCATCGGCGACCACTGTCAAAAAGTTTTTAAAACGGCATAAGTTCCATCCATACAAAATGAAGATTTTACACCAGTTGATTGAAGATGATTCAGATAGACGCATTGAATTTTGTGAGGTCATGACCCAAACCATTGCAAGAAACCCACCCGATCTTCGCAATATCTGTTTTAGTGACTAATGCACACTTGCTTTAAATGGGTTTATTAACAGACAAAATGTAAGATATTGCTGCGTTGAAAATCCCCATGTTTTTCGGAAAGGTCACACCCAATTTCAGCAAAAATTGAATGTGTGGATAGGAATACTTGGCGACATATCGTAGGTCCCTTATTTATCGCCGGAAACCTTACTGGGGAATTGTACTTGAACATGCTGAAAAACCTCATCCATCCGTTAATAGTTGAGATTGCTGAAACTAATCCAAACGGCATTGCCATGGATGTCATATTCCAGCAAGATGGCGCTCCTCCGCATTTTAGCAGGCGAGTTCGCAATTATCTCGATGCAGCGTATCCTCAACGATGGATTGGTCGTCATGGTCCAACAGAATGGCCTCCGCGATCCCCTAACCTGGCTCCGTTCGACTTTTTTTGTGGGGGTATCTTAAATCGAAAGTTTTTCAAACAGACCCCGATTCCCTTTTGGATTTATGACGTAAAATAACAGAGGCTTGTGCAAAATCGGACTTGAAACTTTCTAGAAACTACGGGAAGAGATATTAAATAGGCTTTTCTATTGGCAAGAAGTTTAAGGAGCACACTTTGAACGTTTATTAAAATAGCATTATTATTAAGTTTTTGTTGTATAAAATAAGTTTCGTTGTGTTTTAGACTCTTCTTCTTCTTCTTCATTCTTCTTCTTCATTCTTCAATGGTAAACATTCCGAAAGCATACCTATTTTGCTTTAATTCTTAGTTTTTTTCATAAACTTGTTATTTTCAATCATCTGTTATTTTTGTCTGGATGAATATTTTTTTATGAAACTCAAGGATCAGACGCAGAATTAATACCTTTCAAATGAGGTGTCACTCGACTCCCATTGCCATTTAAAAAAATAATTCAAGATGCGCTTAGCCGCCGTTTTGAAAGTTATAAAATTTAAATACGAGTTAGAAAGTAGTATTTAGTATACTGTATATTTATTTGTAATAGACTTACGAGATGTTCTTAAGCAAAACATTGGGCTTAGTCCACAGGTTCAGCTAAAATTTTATTATTAAGTATATCAAACTTGTTGTAAATCTTAGTAGTATGCATTAATTGCTAGAAATGAATAAAATCTTTACATTGTTAATTCCAGCTATGATATGAAAACTTAACACTTTAAGTGAATTTGGTTTTGTTTATCTGTCTATATTGTGGATTTTTATATCATTGCTGACAACTCCCATATCCCAGTCTCCATATTTTCTTGTGCTCCCAGATATGATTCGGTTTCCCATGGCAACTGTCACACCTTTTTTCCCAAGTTTATTCTGGTCGGCCAGATTTTCGCCCTCTCGTGAAAATCCATTTCCATACCTCCTTGGGCCGTCTTTCTTCTCCCATGCATTCCATCTGGCCATAACCACACTAGTCTTTTTGTCTGTACGGTTGTTACAATATCTATATCTACTTCTGGGCATCTTCTTTGCTCCACATGAGTAATTCGGTCCAATCTTGTTAATCTACAGCGTCGCCGCCTTTGCCTTTAATTTCTGTTCTTGTATTCTTGCAATAATCGATGTGTTTATCCCGTACGTAGATTCACTTTCTCCAATTACTTTCTATATAATGCTCTACGTTTAGTTTTGTCTTAATGCAAAAACCGTACAATTACTTGTATGAAGAGTATTTTATTTAATATAACAAGCTTACTCCACTTACGGCAAAACCAGACGTAAAATTCAATATTTTATATTTTCCGACGGGAGCTTACGAATGCGTTCATGCAGTAAATTTTGTATGATCTAGTAATCAATAGCGAAATATATTTTCATAAGCAAAAATTTTGTTGTTCTACTTTTCAGCACTCATTCTAAGTTTCTTTAAAATGGGCAATTTCATTGCAGTTTTGATTCAGAATCAATGTACTTATTTTTTTTATTTTCAGCGTGACTAAGTCTGGCCTTATTTATGTTGTATGCAGGATGTCTCAAAATTGCTGCCCGTGCTTGTAGGATTTGATTTAGGCGGCTAATACAAATTGAAAATTTAGATTGGAAATCTTTCAGAGTTATTGATACAAAAATAAATAAGTTGTATTACACGGTCGCTCTAGTTAGTAGTGTAGCATAACTCAATTAGGTGGTTATGACGATTTTAAAAATGTATTAATCTTCCTGGCATATTCATAAATATCTATATTTTCATTTCTTCCTGCTTCTTGTGTTTAAAACGGAACGATACTATTGTAATCGAGATTACGTCGATACGTTGAAAGTTTTAGGTGCGTGTAATGAGAATGCCACTGGTGCAGCATATGCAGAAAGGTTTCCAAATAGTCGCGGCATCCAGATGCTAAAACTATAAGAGGTGTAAAACAAAGATTACTGCAAATATGTAATTTAAATCCTCGAAAACACTAAGCGTCGATCAAGAAAAACAACTTCTTGAACTTCTTGAGGCGGAACTAAGTACAAGTCTTCGAATTGTTTAGCATGACAGGGATAGGGAGCTTTGAGTAAATTTTTATAGATGGTTGTTGCATAGCGTAAACAATGATTCGCATTGCTATGAAAAAATTCTGTGGAATCATGAATCCACATTTGCTGAGATGCATGAATACTCATAACCTGCATAAATGGAGTAATCGGCGATCTTATCAAAGATAATGATCAATAAACATTTGGGCTGGATTGTTAAATAATAATTTAATTGGTTCACGCATTCTACCTGGCCGACTAAATTTTGCCTTGTATCTTCAATTTTTAAATCAAAATTTACCACTGCCATTACTCGATGAAGTTCCATTAGTAGAGTAGTTCCATTGTAGTTAGATTACATTGTTGGTTCCAACATGATTACTGAATACAAGTGATATATTTTCTGAATGAAAATTTCCATGAGAGGTGAATTAGAAGAGGTGGACCTATATCATGACCTCCTACATCACCGGATCTGAATCCGTTGGATTTCTTTTTCTGGGACTATTTGAAAGAAATCGTTTACAGCGAACCTTTTGTGAATCCTGAGGATGTCGTACGCTACTGTGGCTTCAATAAACGAAGATATACCACCGAGAGTCCGTGCTTCCATGAAAAATCGTGCGAATGTTTGCTTCCAACTAGGAAGCAACCTATTTGAACACATTTTGTGACAACCGATATGGACAGTATCCTTTTGTGTTTAACAAAATTTAATTTAATTCTTAAATTCGATAATGAAGTACAATTGAAAAACCTTCCACCCTGAATTTTCGATTCATTTTAGCCTCCTGAACCAAATCCAAAAAGTACGACCGTCAATTTCGAGCAACCCTGTATATTTTGCTCTGTCATTATACCTCCAAGCAAGATTTTTATAGCTCGCAGACGGTTTCTTAAAAAACTTAAGACAACTCACCCTGAGGGAAATTAGCGTGTCCGTACAGCTTCATACGTCGCGTAGCAGGTTGTTTCATCCGCCTGGGAAACAGAAAAGCAGCGAAGATTTCGTTATCAATTTAGCAAAAGAGCAGATGTAAGAGAACAAATTGATTAATATTGGAAAGCATTCGGCTTTCTCAGGTTTATTTGTTCTAGTTAAAAAAACCTATAACGTCGACTTCTGTAGACTAATAGCAAGTCGTCCCGGTTTACACAGTGTGTTTGTTCAAATTTCAAGATTTGTCAATATTGGATTGTTGAACAGTTGCGCGATGGTTATTCACGTTCTAGAAACGTTCATTTTTAATTATTGAAAAGAAAATTAGAACGTAAAACTGCCAGTACTTTACGTGCGTTTATTATGTGTTTACTGCAATCATAAAAATGTATATGCATCTTAAGTTCGTGCAACATAGTGTAAAAATTTCATTTATCTTGTACTTATGAGAATAAAATATATGTTCGTTCGTTATTGCCTTTTATCATGCTTTACACGTTGTTTTAATACTTTTTATTATTATTATAGGTTATATCTTCCCAATAATCGTCAAATTCTAGTCATCAATAACTAAAGTGCTGCGTTAGTAGTAAGAAATAAGTTAGGTACTTTGAAAAAACACATTTCCGCTTGTAAATGACAAAATTATACCCTAACGTGTGAATTTAATAAAGGTTCCGTTCCAATAAATACGGCATTATGTAATCTTCTCTAACATTTATAAGAAGTGAAAATTACATCCCAACGCGTTTAATATATTATACCGTAACTCTCCCTTCTGCAATCCTTTTATTGAACCATTCGGGACTATTTCTGAGAGCATTTGGGACTCATAAAAATTTCCAGACTGCTGGAAAAATAAAAAAACCGACTTTCCAAGCCATTGTATGTTTGTTGTTGACAACGTTCTTAGCCTGATGACTTTGCAATCTCTACACATAATATTTAAGATTAGACCGTTTGAATGATGTTGCGTTTTATCATTTTTTCAATTCATTAGTTTTCTTCTTCCAGCTGTTATGATCTACTTTATTTTGGAATTTTCGTTTTCCACTAGTGTTTGATTTTCTAAATATTTCCAAAGTGCCTTTAAATGGACGGCCCGCAACTACGTGACAGACAGGACAACAAATGCAACGGTTTGTCGATTTTACGTGTAATTTCTGGTTGTCAGGTCGCTTTAGGATCCTCTTAAAAATTTGTAAATTAACCTAAATTACGTTCACTTTAAGAAGAGGTAATTGCCCCCCGGTGAAACTAAATGACAAGCAAATACCACAAGCTGAATCAGCAAGATATCTAGGACTGCACCTGGACCGTGTCGCTTGAATTGGAAAACTCATATTTGGCAGAAAAGAAAGCAATTAGGAATTCAATTCAACAAGATGTACTTGCTGATAGAACGAAATTCAAAGCTCTCTGTAGAAAACAAAGTGCTCCTATATAAGTATGTGATAAAACCGGTGTGGACCTACGGCATTCAGCTGTGGGGAACAACCGCGACTCCAAACATCAAAATACTAGAACGGTTTCAAGCTAATGTGTTGCGTATGCTAGTGAGTGCGCCATGGTTCGTAATAATCAATATTATAAGGCATGATCTGCAAATCGAGTCTTTAAAAGGTAAAATCAAAAATTTTAGTGAAAAGTACGACGATAGGCTCAGTGCTCACCCAAACCAGCTGGCGGCCTGCTTGATCGGTGAAAGATCAGAAAAGTTACAGACCTAAAGACTATATTTAACTACATATTCAACATTGCATTATATGTTTATTATCATTATCATTTCATTATATTAGCCAAATAACCTTGTAAAGATTAATGAAGAGATGAAAGCCACTGGGCAACCCCCTACATGTTTGTATGCACGATCATCACGTATGAGTATGTATGTATGATCAGCATGTATGTATGTATTTGTCAGAACATTTGTTTATTGTCCTCTGGACAGATTGCAAATAAACTTGGAGTTAAAAAAAATATTTTTCTCGTTAAATAATCAATTGTTTGACGTGCTGTGTGAGGGCCTGCATTGTCATGATGAAGAATGATGCAACGTTCTCGGTGTTTTTTCCTGATTTCGTCGATGCCTTCTGGCAAACAAATTGTTGTATACCATTCAGCGTTAACTGTTCTTCGATCCTCTAAAGTCTAAAGGAACGCTTGCGACATGTCCAGTACAACCGAAGAAACAGGCGATCATTTTCTTGGAAGTGGTTCGTGAACGAACAACTTTTGTGGGATTCGGTTCACCTTGGAACACCCAAACAGTGGTTTATTGCTTAGTTTCTGGCTTATACGAATATATCCATGTTTCATCACCTGTTACGATGTTTTTATGGATTTGGCAATTCCTCGGTCGAATTTTTTGAGCATTTTCTTACACCAATTAACACGAGCCGTTTTTTGAGCTTCGGTCAAGCTATGCGAAATCCATCGGGAATGCGTCTATCTCACTGTAAGTCACATGCCCATCTTCTTCAATGATGTAGCGCACAGTATTGAGGTTTTTTGGAATAACAACCGATTTTGGTCGACCTTCATGAAATTCATCGCTGACGGACGCACGACCACGAAGAAATTCTGCAAACCAATGAATTGTAAACAATCTTTTCTGATGGTGCTTCATTACCGAAAGTTGAACGAAGCGATTCTATCTATTGTTGTTGAGTTAGTCCTTTACTAAGATCGTAAAAAATCATCCAACGAGTACCTTCACGTGAAATTTCCATTTATACTCCGTCAATTTCTAAGCTGCCACTGTTTTTACTATAACAAATGTCAAATTTTTCGAAAATAGTAATGACACATCTCAATAGCGCCACCTAGTGGTCGTTTGTAAGAACTGCTCTCGTATAACGGCCTTTATTATTGAACGGTCGCTATGTAATTTTAAAATATTTTACATAATGATTAACATATCATACGAGCAGCTGAATTATTTCTTTGAAAAAATAATGTACAATTAGTGAGTAGAACGTTTACTAAGCACGCAATGTTTTACACAAGCAGTGTAAACTTGTATAAATCTTGGCACTATACCGATCAACACGAGTCCATTTAACAATTTCTTTTTGTTATTGCATACCGACGTCAGCGGGGTTGTACTTTTTGCTAAACAAATACACAGTTCATAATGCTAAAAGGAACATCCGACAACAAAGGAATCGTAAAAATTATGTGTTCATCCGCTGGATACCAAATTTACTTTTTCTCGTGTATATGAAAAAGGCAGATTCCCGAATATGCTGTATCAAGTATTTATGATTTTAAAAAGTAGGCTTCGTGTGAAGATAGGCTGTAGTCGATGTTCAGCATTCTAAATTCTATACAAAATGCCAAACATTTTATATAGAGATATCAATGAATGTATGAAATCGTCTTATTCGACATCGTAATCGTCAGAACTTCAAACGTGCGAATGAATGATCGTTGTTTATTCAGCGAGAGAAGTATTTACTCATTCATTTCCATCAATTGCCAAATATATGTATGGTGTGCTTGTGTAACTGATATTCGCATGTATAATGATTTTAAATTGATTAGTATATCTGTGTCCTCACAATCATAATTTGGTGAACTGTGATCAATAATTAGCTTAAAATATTGACTTGAATATAAAATAAACAAAACATAAAATTTATCTCCAAAAACATCTTTAAGCTTAAGGGTGTAGGAATCACAAAGAAATTACGCTATTAAAAATCGATTAATTTATTTACATTTTATGAATGAAAAAGTTAGTGGTGATTGAAAATATTCAGTATTTGAGTTATTAACAAAAATTTAATTAAAAAATTATTCGCGACTTCAAATAGAAGAAATAGGTTTATTTTTGATTGTGTTGTTTTTTATATATATAAGTTTTTTAAATATCTTTTTAAACACACATAAAAAAATATATTAGAACTGTTTATATATTTTTTCCTTAATTTGTATTTAATTTTTAAAGGTCGGGTTAACAATTTTTGGCAACGACGAAGAAATAATTTTACCTTCCTTTCATAATAACAGCATGTAATTGTTTAGTACGTTTACTTGTGGTGAAATTTGTTTAACTAGAGGTGTGAAATAGTAACTCTTACAGTCTTAAAGGTCTTCCAGTATTGCTTGCTCTTGGAAATTTAAAGTAGTACAATCCACTATACCGGGGGTGCAATCTCTTTGAGGGATCGGGCCACTTTGGGTAACCAATAAATGCTGGCGGGCAGGTGAGTTGTGCGTCGTGCGACACCTCTAAGAAATGAGTTTTTCTATGAGCTTAGCTAGGAAATGAACTACGCTATCTTAATCCTTAAGTCAGGAAGTGGTATTATATTACTTTCAGTGTGCCAACTGTCGTGGTGGTAGTCACTACCCTTCCAGTGAGTATCTGCTAGCTATTGGGGTTCTGGTAAGTTGCAGTATACCATATATACGATTAGTGCAACTAATAGAAGGAACCAATAGAAATATGATAGCCGACAATCAGCATTCGAAGCAAACCCTTGCAAAATTTTCAATTATTTGCTCAGGTAAGTAAATTGCTTCCTACTCAGTCATAATTTTATGTTATGTAGCTAAATTTCATATTGCTTTGTTTAATAAGTCTTTATTGAAACAAAGAACGATAAAAAATTATATCTGTTAAATACTTTAGAGAAAAATGTGGAGGAAAAATAGCATAAAAATATACCACCTCCCGGGTAGTGTGGCAATTCTTCGGCCTCCAGACTTAAAGGTTAAGGTTCCATCAGTAATAATAAAAGCACGATTAAAAACAAAAAATAAGTTGTGAAACAAATCGCCACAACCAAACAACAAGGCTTTCTGATGAATCTAGACGGGCCGCAAGAAGTCCTAGAGCGCCGTATGCGACTTCCAGTCCGTTGATGTCGTTTCAAAGCTTTATCCTTATAATCAAGCCGCTTAATATCAACTGCATACCCTACAAAATTGACAAACTTTTCTTCTATAATTTCAAATTGAGAAGGCAATTCTTTAAAAAATAATTGTTCTTTGGGAAAAGCGCTTTGACGTGTTGAAGCTAACGTGAACTACTATCCAGATACGAACAGATGTGAAGGAAGAGACGTATGAAAAAGAAATACAAATATTTTTAGACAACATATGTAAATGTAAAAGATCTCGCCGAATCAAATTTCGAATATCTTGTTGTTGGGGTCTAAAAACCCCAAAAGCAAAAGTTTTATTATGATATGAATGTAGCTTATATAAAATGATAGGCTTAAATACATATATATTTAAATACAAATAGTAAGGCATTATTTTAACAACAGAACGACATTATTAACTATATCGAAAGTGGTAATATTATAATACTAGAAATCAGGTGTCCAACTACTACTACTAAGAAACGTTTGCCAGTCTTGGTAGAAGTTTTGTAGTTTATAGTGTGTACCTCTGCAGGTGATCGGAAATCATCGAAAAAAATCGTAGGGAGAAAATATTTCTGGCAAAAGATATCTATACAATTAAATATCTTTCCCATGAAGAAATTTGGCTATATATAACGAATACATAAAACATAAATATTGTAAATTGTACGAATACATAAATTTACTGTGAAGAAATTGTCTATATTTTACTATTGAAAGCAATTAACTATATGTAAGATTGCTGCTATAAATATTTTAGTACAATATATAAAAACAATATATCCTGAAAAATTTGTGGGTGAAATAGAAATCGGAAATCAATTTAATTATTATATTTTTAAAAACTGTGTGGCTTAAGTAAATACATTCAGTTTATCCTCCGCAGCTAACTTTAATCAAAAATTTTGTTGATCGTACTGTATTATAATAACAATGCTATAAAAATGTAAAGTCTATTATATTAAATGTTAAAAATGAGTTCCATTATTCTCTAGACAATAGTAAAATCTACTCTCAGATCCTCTCTGAAAATTTTGGAAAGTTTGTCGCCAACTATTCCTTGTTGGGCAATAAGCTGAGGCTGAGGTATTACCCCATGAAAAGGAGACTAATGGATCGATTCTGGATATCTTGGGGGCCATTCTATTTTTCCGTAACAAATCGGATAAAAAAATGTTTGTTACTAGTGAATAGCATTTTGTAGGGCCTTTATGATAAGGTGGGCGTTACCGTTTGAAATATTTTAATTGGGGTAGCTAGGGCCTATGGGGTTGAATGGGAAGGTGACCTTCTATGCCATGATAATTCCTCATCCATATTCTAAAAACGGTTTCTAGAGCGTCTCAATAGCTCTTTAATTCTCAGAAATATAACACATTCTACGTTCTAAAATTGACACCCTGCATAGTAAAAATTGACGGCCTTTGATTCGTTTTTAATTATTATGTGTAAATAAAACCGATTAAATTTTTTTTATCACCGTATAAATATCAACATTGATTTTAGTCTCTAATTTTCCTTTCAGCAAACTAACAAAGTATTTGCATGATACTTTAAATAATGTAAACATCAAAGTAGCAAATATTTCAATATGGTATAACCCTTTTACATAATAAAAGTGCTCGGATACCGTTATCTTCTTAAAAATGCAGTGAGTAACTTTTCACTTCTACTACGCAATGTCAAGATATCCGCCTGTTACTAAATTTTGAGCTTTAAAAAAGTTCTAACACAAACGAGCTGTACTTGTAACAAAAATTGAAAAATTCATCCACCTAATTATAAAATAAACATTTTCCGACACAAAGGCAAGGAAAATCTTCGTTTGAATTTAACCACAAGGGATAAGAACAAAGTTGTTTTATGTACCTAACGAATAATGAAGCTGTATCAAACAGATAAGCTGCAACGCATTCGTTAGATATGCTAACGAACAAAGATAGCGGGTTGCCATTCGTAGCCCTAGTTAGCACTTCTTGCTGAGTTTGTAATTTGAAGTAAATTTACTAAACCTAGATGAAGTATATAATGCACGCATAATTCACCACAGCGTTTTCCGTATTAAACCATAAATTATTTCCCATTTGATACTATGGCTAGATATACAGCGCACCTGTATTAAATTGTGTACGTGTCGGTTAAATTTTCGTAGTTTAGAATATAAACTTTATATTAATACGTGTTGATACAACATGGAACAAATTCCATGCCATCGTAAATACAAAGTTTTCAAAAACTCTTAGGACTTTGTTTTAATTAACTGTAGTCAGTTGTTTAATATTTTTATTATCATTCTTCGCTATGTGTTTGTCCTGTTTGGCATATTGGTATGTTAAATTCCCTATCCGTGCATATGTTGGAATAGTAGTTTTTTCAACTCGTAGAGAAAGGTAGTCGAAAAGTTGTTGACCGCCTACAAACATTACGTACAGGAATAGAGAATAGGAGGAACATCTTTTCCCTTACAGAAACTCCCACAAAATGACTTGGACCTCACCCGAAACCCAGAAACACGAACAACCAAATTGACCACAATCTCATAGATAAAGACATACAAGAAACCTACTACACGCCAAAAGCCTAAGAGATCACTTCCTAATACGGACCAAAGTAAGAGAGAGGATCTCAACGGTACAGAAAGAGAGCCACGAAAGAAAGACCAAAAGAGAATAACGATAAGCTAAAGAACGAGGAAGACAGAAGACTTTATGAACGAAACGTATCCAAAAAACAAGATGTAGAAGGCACGCAGGGAGGAGCAACCGACTCATATAGGGCAGAAGAGCCCACAGGAAAATTATGGAAGATGATAAAGGAAGCAATTCTAACCTCAGCAGAAGAAACCATGGGAAAACCAAACACCCTTCAAAAGAATGGTTCGATAAAGAATGTAAAGAAGTCGCCACAAAAAGGCAAATAGCCAGAATGACAATGATCCAAACGAGAACAAGAAACAATGTAAACATCTTTGCCGAAGAACGGCGTAACGTCCATAGAATTTGCAAAAAGATAAAGAAAGAATATTGGAGCAAAAAGATTGAAGATATCCAACGATTATAAAACCAAAATGGGATGAGAAGCATGTAAAATACAGTGAATGCGACCAAAAGAGGTTTCTAACCTAGAAACAACGTATGTAGAGACGGAGACGGACGACTGGTATGCGACAAAAACGAAATTGTAAAGGTATGGGCGAAATACTTTCAGGATTTGTTCCATGCAACAAACGAGGAAGACAATCTCATCCAAAATCACGAAACCCGGAATAATGAAGACCAAGTCTTAGGAACTCTAGAGGAAGAAGAGGACAATAATAACATAACAGGAGAACCACACTCTTGGAAGTACGGGAGGCACTGAAAAAGCTAAGACGCAACAAAGCGTCTGGAGCAGGCGGTATACCGGCACAATTGTTACAAGCTGGAGGCGAAGATGTAGAAAAAGCAATACGCAAGTTATTTGTGGAAATATGGAAGGCTCCTCAGGGAGTGGAAAATTGGAATCATATGCCCCATCCACAAAAAAGGCAGTGAAATAGAGTACTCCAACTACAGGGGAATAACAAGGCTAGTAGTCATCTATAAGGCATTCACCAATATTATACATAAACGATTAACCCCAAGCACATAAAACCTTGTACGGGAGTATCAAACAGACTTCATAAGCAGATCCACCACAGATCAGGTATTTAAACTATTAGAGAAATGTTGGGAGGTTAACATGGACATCATCAGTTATATATTGACTATAAAAGAGCATATGACTCAGTTAAATAAAAGGAAATATGGGAAACAATGGAACATTTTCCAATACCACCAAAGCTAGGGAAGATCATCAGAGCAACGATTGAAGGAACCAAAAGTCGGTGCAAAATAGTTAATCAACTATCAGAGGAGTTCGAAATCAGAAAAGGGGTGAACCAAGGGGATGTCATAACGCCACTGATCTTCAACCAAAAGACCATACGGCAAATAAAAATAAATCCAGGAGGTACAATATATAACCGCCAGTTACAAATGCTAACATACGCGGACGATGTAGTCCTAATTGGAAGAAGAAAAGAAGCGATACAGAATGCATTTGTGGAATTAGAGAGAGCTGTACAACCCCTAGACATACAAGTAAGCGAAGAGAAAAGTAAATATAACAAAGAGGATCGAGTACAAGTAGGGAACAAAAGCCTCGTATCCAAGCCAAGTATCTAGGATCCTATATACACGAGAACAACAACAAAGACGATGACGTAAAACACAGGCTAATAGCAGGCAACCGAGCTATGTTCGCCATAGATGGACTCCTACGATCGAAGCTCTTGAACTGAAAATGTAAAGTGTAAAAGAAACTAGGAATTACTTAATAGATTCGAGGGGAAAGTATTAAGGTGGATCTACGGACCGAAGTACGATGATAATTTGGGAGGATGGAGGCAGCTAATGAACTTTGACATTAGAGAAATCCAAGAAAGACCGCAACTTTCAAGGTGGGTGAAGGCGCAACAACTAAGATGGCTAGGCCACATTTGGAGAATGCCCATTAAAAGGGTAGTCAGGAGAACGGCGACTCAAACACCAGAAGTACGAATACCACCAGGAAGGCCGCGTGCAAGATGAATGGGCAACGTCAAGGAGAATTTACAAAAGCTCGGAACTGGGCTAACCTAACTCAGAACACGCACGAGTGGAGGCATGTTGTAGAAGAGGTCAAGGCCCACAATGGGCTACAGTGCAATAGTGTAATGTGTGTGCGTGTGTAATAGCGAAATGTACAGCCTCATTTAGCGTTCATAGACTTCCATAAAGAATTAAATTCGATTCCAACATGGTCGTTGCTCGAAGCTACGTACGGTACTCCCCAATAATAAAGACCATATATGGAAATACATACTTACACATGGAGTTTGATGAAGAGACCAGAACAAACAGAATTATCACATAACCTAGCATCCGCCAAGTAGAAATGTTGACGTTGACCTTGGAGTATGTGTCCAAGAAACTGGCATACGACAACAGAGGCTATAAAATCGACAGTTCATACTTAAGCAATATCCGATTTGCGGATGACATTGTACTCATATCTAGTGATCCATACGAACTCCTGGAAGTACTTGAAGAACTTAAGTAAGCAGCTCAAAAATTGGCCTCAAAATAAAAGTTAACGAAACAAAAGTTTGAAGCGATCTATGAGTAACAATAGACTACTGCAATATTGAAAACATCAACGAATATATCTACCTTGGACGAGCAATAACATTAGGCAAAAAAATACAAAGAATCAACAACAAGGGTAAGAGTATTGTGGGCAGCTTTTGGCAACTTCCAGACCGCCTCATAAACAAACCTTTTCCAATTTATTTTAAACGCAATGAATTTTTCCAGTAGCTACTTGTGCATGAAAAACAATCTCCATTACCAAACAGTACTATAATTGATCAAAAGTTTCGCACAGAGCCACGGAAAAACAATTGTTGGGATATCTTTGAAGCATAAAGTAAGAAATGAAAATGTTCGAAGAAGAACAAAGATAATGGTCATCATTGACCGCACAGCCATCGGTGGCACACGTAGTAAGGGAAGAGCAAAACAACTGGACAACGCATATTAGCCCAGTGGAGACCGAAAGAAATAAAGATATGTACAGGGAGACCAAAACGCAGATGAGTGCACGACATTAAGCTAACAGCGGGAGACGATGTTCCCAGAAAACTTAATAAGACAAACCAGAACAGAAAAGGCTAGAGAATCCTACGTCCAAGAATGGATCAATATGGGCCAAAGAAGAAGCTTCGTCGTTAATACGTTACCACGACCAGTTGAATATTATATGCTGAATGTATTTTTTATAGAAGAGTATAATAAATGTGAAGGAATGTTGCTTACGTATGGAAGTTTAGTTACATTTTGATGCCCCTGTTTATGTTTGGGCTGTATGTTTGTGAAGACGTTCAATATTATTTGATAATATTTAAATTGTTGTTGGAGGGCTAATCAAAACCCTCTTCTAAAAATCCGTCTTACATGCAATTTGTTTAACAGCTTTTTTATCATACCGTTTTTAAATTTATTTTAGTTGGTTCTGCTTACTGGAATGAATACATGACGTAGTTATGTGATCCTTACAACTAAAAACTACTCTATTCATACAGTCATAGTGTGAACAATTATTTATATGACTATGTTCGTATCAGTGGTATGTTTTCAATATTTCTAATATTAAAAAGATCTATATTTTACGAAAAGGGCTCTAAAATTTGCAAGATCGACCACAGCATGGTGAAGCTTATTTCTACGGTCTTCAGTGAATTTTCCTTCTAACTATGCTTAAAATGCAGAATAAAAATATAGCAAAACTAGAAGTTTATGTCACTGGTTGTAACAGAAGTAGGTATACGTTCTTACTGCAAGCATATTCATATCCAGGTTAAGTTTTCATGTCAAATTGCTCGACGTTCTAGTGTAAGCACAAAAATAAGGAAGATATATGCTTGTTGCTATGTGTTTCATTGCTTGCCGCAGATGCTAAGAATAAACATGTAAAACTCAACGAGTGTATGTTAAATGAGTGATCTTTTTAACAGTTCACCATCACACAGTCTAAATTTCTTGGCAAGTTTGGGGGTTTTCAATTTTATTTACTCACGTAATATTTGTAAGAAATTACTAATTCGAGAACGACGACAAATTGGTTAGAAAAAGTAAAATATTTTATTAAAATTAACAGAATGAGCTTAAGTAAGAATAAATTTTTTTGTTTCAATTTTTCGTTTTTGATTAAGATTTCATATTTTTTTTATTGTACACTATTTCTCTACAAACCCAAAAGCAACCGACTGATCACAGCTATACAACACAAACTCAAAAATTTCAACTACAAACGCTTAATTCAGGAACCAATTCCAGCTAAGAAATACTATGTGGTTTATGCACGATGGTGTTCCAACACATTCTAGTATTGTCGCAAGGGAGTACTTGAATAAAAATTATTCTCGTCGCTGGATAGGACGTATCGGACAAGCCATGGAACATCGAAGGGACCTAGCGGGGAAAGCATCATCACCGCGATCGCCAGATATGAATCCACGAGCTTTTTGTGTTTGGTGGCATGTCAAATGACGCATGTACAAAACTCCAGTTGTAGACGTAAATGATTTGTGCAACAGAAATGTCACTCTTTTATTTCTATCTATACTCGGAATTTTCGAAAATGTACGGCAATCAGTGGCGAGAAGAATGATAACAGAACAATTTGAACAATTTATTTAATACCCGATGTACAAATAATGTAATGCAGTTGTGAGTTATTTACCATTTAATTAATTATTTTCTGAAAATTTTCAACATCCTGTATTTTGAAAGAAACAGCATTTTATGGAAAGTTAATATTCTTCAGATTTGTCATGAAATCGGTAAAAACTCACCCCTTAAAGTTTTCGACCTTACTTAGAAAACAGCCTGTAGACGTGTTTACAAAATAAAATTTATGAAAATGCAACAAGAATTTAAGAATTTCAAGGAATGCGTATCTAATGGCATTCAACAAAAATTGCTATTTTTTGACTGTCAAACTGAAAATTATACCGATTGACAATTAATGTTATAATAAAATTTTGTCCTCATCTTCATACACTTAAAAAATTCCGAGTTACATCAAACTTGACAACTTCCAACAACCCGCTACCTCCTAATTTCAACGTTGGAATTTGCAAAAGTAGCCTATCAACTGGTAATCAAAACTGTGAAATTCGCTAAAGCGCCCCATCTTGAAATTGGATTCTCTCGAACGCAGTTTGATTCGATTACGTAAATCTGCCTGCTGTTATTATGCAATTTCTGAGAAATGTGTTCGGCCTTAAGGTGATTTGAGATGCAAAAACTTCAACTAGGAGCCTTAAAGTCGCTCGGTGGCTTTATTTATGCAAAGAGCATTGAGGGTTCTCTAACCAAGCTGTTACGGCTATTATGCAAAGCAGCCAATTTAATTTGTAGTTTCAGGATGCACTCTGTGGCGTGGATATAGGAGAAAACTATCAGACCAGCGATAACGTTAGCTCAACGTATCGTCACAAACATTATCATTGTATTGTCTTTATTATCAATTATTAAAATAAATAGTATATGCGTAAATCAAGTAGCTTCAACCATACAAATGGCGTAGGTCTAATAAATGCTTTAGTTAATTCATTTGTTACTTCTAGCACATCTACAGGGTAATATAAATATTGATTCAAAATTATCTTTTAATAAAAATATAATGGTAGCAATTAACACTCATAACTGGCAAAATAACTAACGCAGCAATAAAAGTAAAACTGAAAAAATAGCAGTTAAAAATATTTGATTACGTCTAATACATATAAGAAAGCGGCCTTGGACTTACGTCAGCGTGACTTCACGCTGAAAGTCTGGAGTTAAATTCCTAGTACTCGAACATCGGATTTTTAACGGCCGTTCTCTCTAACAAGCACATCAGCGAGGTATTTTGTGTAGTACATCTTCTCTACGTAGTGTATGCACACTTCCCGTGGTTCGGAACCCACGTTAAGCTGTAGGTCCCCTATGTCTGTGATGTTTTAAACTCGCAACATAGTCATAGAAAAGGAGATCGCTACGTCTCGTAGGAAACAAAGCACTCAAAGAACAATATATACAAATTGAAATGATTATGCACTGTTCCCAACTACAAATGTTAAGTGCATAAAATTAGCTAAATTTTCTTTTGTGTTTGTTTATTTCAACCACTTTGAGCACTTCATTTTTTCGACCACTAAAAATGTGACAATTTATGGCAATGAAATGGATAGAAATCAAATACATTAACAAGTTGCAGAACTTTGTGTTATTACTAGTCGTACTGAATATGTATACAAATAATGACAATATAATTTTTGGTTTCGAGGTAGAAAACACATAGGTATTTATCGTCAATACATTCAAAAATAATTAATGGGCTATGGAAGAGACCTATTGCAACATTAATTCGCCCACAAGACAGAGGCATTTAATAATATTTCTGAGAAGAATTTTAAAAGGAAACGGAAATCAGACATGGATATCCCAAGCAATTCTAAGTAGGTACCAGGCTTGTTCAACAGAAACCCATTTTTGATCAACTTAGCATTGAAAACAAATGCAATAATTTAAATGACGTTCGTTAATGTTAGTAGTGTTTGCCAGCCACACATTAATACGTTTCTGGCGTTTGAATTTGATTTTGACTTTTAAAACTTTGATTTTTAAAGGGCGTTTGTGTTGAAAATCCGTCCAAGTTTGATCAGCGTGCGGTCCTACAACTTTTATTCGCTAAGGATGTGCAGCCATTGCAGATTCATACGTGAATGCAAGCAGTGTATGGAAACGCATGTATTGCGTACCTCACTGTAAAGGAATGGTGCCGAAAATTTAAGAATGGAAAAGAGGGGACTATGGATGAGCCGCGAACAGGTGCACGGTGTACTGCATTAACAGAAAACAATATGGCATGTACGGAAGACCTTATTAGAGCAATTCGTCGAATTACAATTAGAAAAATGTCAGAAATTGTAAGTGCAATTGTAGGATATGTGATATTGTGTATTGTTCGTAATATGGGTTACAGCAAAGTTTGTTCGCAATGGATTCCTCGTCTCTTGTCTAATGAACAAAAATGCTTGCGAATGGGCTTATCCCTGCAACACCTTACAGACTGTAGGCATAATGGTGATGACTTCCGTCTGTCAATAGTTGTTGGTGACGAAACTTGGTGCAATTACTATACGATCCAGCCAGTAAATTATCGTCAATGCAGTGGAAACACTCAAGTTCACCACCACCGAAGAAGTTTAAAGCACATTTTCTTTCAACCATGAAGGATCGTTGTTGATAGAGTTTCAGGAACCTGGAGTAAATGTTAATGCAAATCTGTAAAATGAAACTTTGAACAACCTTCATCAAGCAATAAAACGGAAACGTCCACGAAAACTTACGCGTGGTGTCATTTTGTTGTACGATAATGCTACGCCTCATGTTGCTAATGTGGTAAAAGAAAATCTTCAACGAAAGAAATGGAGGCTTTTAAAGTATCCACCCTATAGCCCGGATCAATCGCCTTGCGATTTCCATATTTTTGAACCGCTGAAAAAGGCGTTAAAAGGTCGGCATTTTGAGTCTAACGCAGAAGTACAGATATCTGTGGAAGACTTCTTCAATCAGCAGCCACAAAAATTCTATGATCAGGGCATACGTCCATTAGTAAAACAATGGAATAGGTGCCTTAACTGTGACGGTAATTATCTGTAATTAAATTTTTGAATAATTTTTGTATAAAGCAAAGATAGGTTTCAATTGAACACACCTCTTATTATCGAGGTAGCGACTATACTACATTTACAGAAAATGTAAGCGGTATTACAGCACTGGAAATGAAATTCCTTGAGAAGTCAATATATAAACCGAAGATGTAAGATTAGAACAAACAGTATAGAACCTAGTAGAACAAAAATTGAAAGAGTTTGGGCACTTCCACAAAAATAAAAAAAACATCCTAAAACAAATGGTGGGACGGCAAGACATAAAAGTATAATATACAAGGGACCCGGAAACGAAATCCAGGAAGGGAATACGTCAGCAGGTATAAACCTGCACGGGATAGAAGATATAACTAATGTTGCATTAATTCCGCCGGAAACCACAAGTGAAGAAGAGCCAAAAGAAGAAAGGAAGAGGGAAGAAAAATATCATTGAAACACAAATCCACTGAATATAAAGATATAAACAGCATGGAAAATAATTAACACTAACAAATTGTTAAATATATGCGACTTACATGGTTATCTAGACTGTCTTCTACATGACAAAACAAAAACATTTCTTCCGTTTCTTCTTAACTTTAACCAAAGGCCTGCCAAGTATTTGCTGTCCAGTAGGAGATTAGTTCAACCTATCGCAATAGTAAGGGCAATTCCACTACATGATTTAGGACTGCCAACAATGTTCCTAGGACGAAGACCGAAAGCTTAACGTGCTTTCTTGAATATCACCGATTGCATATCTACTGCCATTTTGGTTTACCTTACCATCATGTTGTTAGAGCCGATAGTTTTTCCCCATAAATATCGGCTGAGTAACCAGCCCTAGAGCCTGCTTCGATGGTTATGGTTGGCATACCCGTAGATGATAAGAGATGCGGAACGTCTGTAACCTGGTCTTTTTGGTTTACTTTTCCATCATGTTGTTAGAGCCGATAGTTTTTCCCCATAAATATCGGCTGAGTAACCTGCCCTAGAGCCTGCTTCGATGGTTATGGTTGGCATACCCGTAGATGATAAGAGACGCGGAACGTCTGTAACCTGGTCTTCTGTCGGATAGCAAATAAAGCCGTAGGTCACTACTATGGTTGTAACTATCCCAGACATGCAAAATTCATAGCGAGGGTGCCAAATTAGCCTAAGTGCAAACAGATGCTTTTAAAACCGCATTCTATATCTTCTTCTTCTTCTTCTGATTATAGACCAATGGCCTATTAATTTCCTACAGTGGAGTAAGTTCTATGAGCCTTCTTTACACGTATGCCGAGCAGGAGGCTAGCCTAATCCGTCGAACAGAGAAGAGAAGTTCCACTACTTGGTTTACGATTGTCAAAGATGTTCATGACAACCGGGACCGACCGACTGAGCAGCGCGGATTGTACGAATACTGCCTGACCGGCGTCCGCAGTGTTCCGCTATGCAACCGATGTATTCTGTATACTTTGCCAAATCACAACCAACCAACTAACCAATCGTAGAACCCTAATAATGGTTACCAAAAATGACACTTCACACTCTCCACTAAAATATGTTTTCCTATGAATTCGTGCAAACTGTGCAACAAAGGACTTGAAATCGAGTCTATAGACTTCGATAATTTAGATCGCTTCCAATAATTCCGAATGTATTTTGTAGCACAATTGAAAGTAAAATTAATTGATTAATAACCAAGTGCAATTCAATAATGTGAATACAGTAGTGATAATTTAGCTACAATACTATTTTTCTTTAACATTGATCGCATACAATTCTGTTAATGTTAGTAAAACCACTTAAACCGGATTTCTATTGCAATAGTTAAAACAGAGCAGCCGAGAGCGGATAGTCAGATCAAAATGTTTGAAACGTGGGTACTCACACCGGATTTGGCATAAAGAGTTTTCTCAATTTATTCAATAAATGAAGGATTTTTATTTCAACATAAGAATAACATATATACATACATTCTTCTTATGCAACCGTAATAAAATCGTGCATGCTTAATGCTATCCGCTTACCCGTGTTCCTCTTTTTCCGATATTCGCATCGTATTTTCTTTTCCATCAAAAACTGGACGATTACATTTTTCCCAATACCCTTGTGTTCAATAATGCGAAGGTATGCGAAATGTCTCCAAGATTGTTTATTAAAAGGAGGCATTTCGGAACATGGAAAGGTTATTCCCAGATTATATTAGGGAGAGGCTGCAGGCCAACGTATTTTCGGGTGAAAAATAAATATCTACTTAATTAAGATCCCATACAAGGTTGCTTGATAAGATGTCCCAGGGGCGAAAAGCTTGAATGGATTGAATGATTTATAGAGAAAAACAAGCGATAGCTGTTGGTGTTTTCCTGCTGCATGTAAACAGCATTTTTAATAAACCGTGAAAATACTTCTATGAAAGGAGTTCCAAACCTTTATAGTTTATATAGATTAGAAAATATTTTACTATTTATTTTTAAGGTAATCTGCTTACACTAACGTCATATCGAGATCGCAACAATTCCATAAATTTTCCACTGAAATTGCTTATTTACAGTTACTTCCATTCCAGCATTATCTAAAATTCTTGTACCTATTAATTATATTTTAAAATAAGTAATACTTATTAGGATCTAGGTCAAGATTGCAGCGTGGGCAGCTGACCATGGCAAAGCCGCATTCACGGATGGCGGAACCACAACTTGAAATTTGTGTGAGGAGACGTTGTCATGAGAGGTAACACATCAGTAATTAACTTAACATAAAGTAGTTGGTTAAAATTCATCAGTGATTGTGGCTTTTGGCTAGAAGTCAAATCTTCCAACATTCTAATATATTGATGTTTGAAAATTATATTTCTTCACCGTGGATTCTTACTTGGTTTTCGGGGGCCAGCGACTGTTCTACGTTGCAGCAACGTTTACAATTGTTATTCAGTAGAGCAATATTTTCTATCATTCTACTCGTTTCTGATTATGGCCAGAAAAGTTTTACGACACCCATCTTCCAGATAAATAATAAATGAAAATGATGATGCAGAAGCCGCTCAACTGTATCAGAGGCAGCAGCAATTTCTGCAGATATATCTAGCATTTAGCAATTAGCATTAACAATTTTCTTAATCCGACCGTTGTGTTTATCTCACGTCACTTTTGCTAAATCTACTTCACCTGAGCTTATCTTTCATAGATTTTCTTCTTAAACGCACCCATGTAGCCCAAAGTTTAACCCGTATTTTGAAGATTACCTTCCTATCATAGATGGATAGATGGGACTCGTTTAATGTTCTGGGGTAATGCCTTTCGGCATCAAACGCTTAAGAAACACTAGTATTCTACTTTTCACATGAGTGCAACAAAAAGTATAACCACAGTCAAACCAAACATTTTACCTATAGTAATAGATAAGACTGACAATTAAAGTTTTGGAAAATTAAGGTTCATTAACGGAATTACGTTGGCACAGCCAACGAGGGCTAGGTAGGTAACTATGACGTGACTGAATTTGCGGTTGCGTCGTAAGCATGGCCATAAGCAAATAAATGGGCATGTCTTAGTTAGTTAGATCACCACTAAGTCATCAAGACGCACGGCTGGCGTGGCGACTCAAAGCCAATTCCTACCAACGATTGAATATGAAATGTTGAGTTCAAAAACAAAATGGGTAGGAGAACTCTCCAAAATCCCAGACCGAAAAAACGGCCAGCCTCATGGATTCTGGGGGAGGCAAAAGCTCGATACGCGGAAAAATGAAAAACCACAGCATCCGCGCCTACAAGAGCATACTAACTTATTTGTGGGAACATATAATATCCGATCAATGTCCCAAGATGAAAAAGTCCACGAACTGGAAGAAGCACTGAAAGAAATCAAGTGGGATATCTTAGATATTTCTGAAGTTAGAAAAAACGGAGAACAACGGTTAAAATTAATATCTGGCAATATGCTCTACTACAGAGGAAACAATGACAACGCCTATGATGGTACGGGATTTTTAGTGGACAAACAAATTGCACCGCACATAAAAGAATACAGAAGTATCTCAGATAAAGTAGTATACTTAATACTACAAATAAACTATAAATGTAAATTAAAAATTATTCAGGTATAGACCCCAACATCATCCTACAAAAAGGAAACTGTGGATGCCTTTTACGAAGATATAACAAGTGCTCTAGGAAACGATGCCACCAAACTAACTATTGTTATCGGCGACTTTAACGCCAAGATCGGCAGAAAAAAACGAAAGAAAAGAGCATAACATTGGAAACTACAGCTACGGAAACAGAAATGAAAGAGGCGAAAAACTTATTAATTACCTAGAACAACAAAGATTATATGCTATGAATAGCTTCTTTAAAAAGAAAAAACCGCGGAAGTGGACATGGAAGGCTCCAAATGGTTCAATAATAAGCGGAATAGATTATATTTTAACTACAGAGAAAGAAATCGTTAGAGATGTTACAGTGCTAAAATCGTTTACCACAGGAAGCGACCATTGTATGGTTAGAGTCAGAATGTCTATAAACCACAAATTGGAACGATTAAGAATTAGGAACAGAAGCGAAGCAATAGATCCATACTCAATCAAAGAAAAATGGGATATATACATATATTACAACCAGTGTGGGTAGTAACTAAGTAAAAGTAACTCGTTACTAGTAACTAGTTACTGTTCAGTAACTTAATAGTAACTTAATTACTTTTGTGTTTTCAGTAATTGTAACTATAACACGTTACAATTATTTAGTAACTTTAGTAACTGAATATGACAAGTTACATTTTCATGCTACATGTTTAGGCTGGATTTCACTTTGCTGATTTTGCTTATAAGATAAAAGCAAGACTATTGATTTATATATCATTTATTTCTGCACACAAAACAAATGGCAACATGCCGGCCGACACTGCAGAATACACACTACCAGCTTGAAGGCAAGACACACGCTAACAAATTCACCCCACTATTCACACCAATACAATGGCGGTATTTCAAATTACATATAGAAATGCAAACATGCCCCCACCTTGAAAGGGCTCTCTTTCAAAGAAATTATAAAAAATACATAGGGGCATAAATACATACATGCACGGTAAATGAACAGAGTAATTAAACAACAAGAGTAACTAACAAACACAATCATAAACTCGATTAGCCTACTAACTGCCGTTTCCATCATCAGTAGGTAACAAACACACTTTAGAAACAGCCCTTTTGAACTGACCGTTAGCAGTTTTCACGCTTACAACCCTAACCACTCCATCGGGCCCGGGATGCACGCACAACACTCGCCCAAGCAACCACTTCATGGGAGGTAGATTTTCTTCTTTTAAAACAACCAACGAACCTTCGGTGATGTTAGGAACCTGGCGTTGCCATTTTGTTCGTTTTTGTAGCTCTGAGATGTACTCCTTGGACCATCTACCCCAAAAGTGTTGAACAATCGATTGCAGTCGTTGAAAGAAAGATAATCGGTTTTCTGGTATGCTTCTTACGTCAGCCTCAGGTAGAAATATCAATGGTCTACCCACCAAAAAGTGAGAAGGCGTCAAAGGAGAGATGTCATTGGGATCTGAGCTTATAGGAGAAAGAGGACGGGAGTTTAATATTGCCTCTATTTGTACAATTATGGTATATAATTCCTCAAACGTCAACAAAGCATTTCCAACAACACGCTTTAAATGATGCTTGGTAGACCTAACTCCGGCCTCCCACAATCCACCAAAATGTGGGGAGTGGGCAGGTATAAACTTCCAATCAATACTTTCGTTACAAAACGATTCAACAAGAACGTTTTCTTGTGCCTTTAAAAAATTGCCCAAATTTGAAAGCTCGTTATTGGCACCCACAAAATTTGTGCCATCATCAGAATATATTATTGAAGGTTTTCCGCGTCTTGATATGAAACGTCGCAGTGTTAACAAAAAAGCGTCCGTAGTAAGTGCGGTAACCAACTCCATGTGAACGGCTTTCGTAGCGAAACAAATAAATAAACTTAAATAGCATTTTGAAGTTTTGTAAGCGACCACCTACTCTTAAAATGTGATCGTTATCTAGAAAGGGGTTCAAATTTAGCAATTTGCTTTTACCACGAAGTGATTTACTACTCTTTAAATCGTCGATTTCTTGCACAAACGATTCGTATTGTGCAATTCTTACCAAAATTATACAGGCTCGACGCAACTCTGCAATACTTAGTGGATTGAAATTGCGACCATCACGTTTTGAAAAACAATTGTCTTTGAATCGCAGACAGTATGTCAAACTTCAAAGGCTGAGTGTTCAAAAAAGATTGTACCATGGTACGCAGTTCTGGCAAATCCTTAGAGAAGGGAAGATTATTTTTAGGCCAGTAAGAATTATTCCTTGGACAGCCAGGGAGGACCATTCCACCAAATAGTGGATTGCTCTAAATTACTTGGACTAACACCACGCGATAGAAGATCTGCAGGATTTTCTGCAGTAGAAACGTGACGCCAAATAAAATTTTGTGTCAAAGTTTGTATTTCCGCAACCCGATTGGCCCCGAAAGTTTTTAATAGATTAGGAGGGGTTTTCAACCACCCCAACACTATAGTTGAATCGCACCACAGAGCACAACTATCAATTCTTGTATCTAACGATTCTATAACCTTGAGAGTTATTCTAGCCAAAATCAAAGCACCGCACAGTTCTAATCTGGGAATGCTAATCCTTTTTAAAGGGGATACTTTTGTTTTGGAGCAAATTAATCGCGAAAGAAATTCTCCGTCAACGCCCTTTGTTCTTGCATAAACGCAACCTCCGCATGCGCTTTCCGAAGCGTCGGAAAACCCATGAATTTCAAGATAAGTTGAACTTTCACATAGTATGAACCGAGGTATTTTTAACTTATTTAAATGAGGAAGTTCATTCTTGAAAGTCACCCATTTAGAATACAAATGCAAGGGCAAAGACTCGTCCCAGGATAATTTTTTCTGCCATAACTCCTGCATGAGCACCTTGGCTATGATAATACAAGGGCTTAACAAACCTAGTGGATCAAATATCTGTTAAATAGAAGACAACACCGTTCGTTTTGTTGTGAGTTCTCTTTTACAATTTAAATTTAGATTATACAACAAAACATCCAGTTTAGCTGACCAGGTTAATCCTAACATTTTTGTGTTTTCATGTTGACCGATACTAACAAAATTTTCGGAAAGTTCCGGACCTATAACTTCTTGAATTACTTGGGGCGCATTTGATATCCATTTACGCAACTCAAAACAACCGACCTTTAGGACTTCGATTATTTGATTACAAATTTGTATAAGAGATTCGATTGAATCAGTCCCCGTTAATAGATCATCAACATAGAAGTCACTTCTTATTAATTTGGCTGCTTCCGGGCATTCGTTTTGACAGTCATTAGCCAACTGATGTAAACATCGTATCGCTAAAAATGAAGCACAAGCAGTACTTGAGAAAAATGAAATTCGCAAGCAGTTTCTTCTTGCGACAAATATTTTTTAGGAAGACATTCTTCTAACTCCCAAAATTTAGCTAGTTGTACGTGCAATTCTATTTCGGAGTTTTTGCTGAAGTGACATTGCACTTGTTCTACGGGCGGTAAACCTATAGGGCCAGAAATCACCCAGCCTAGTTTTGTTTTCTGCAAGATAGGCTGATTAGGACCTAAAGCTATTTGCCCCACACAAATCAAACTCCAAAAGCAATCGGCGCCGATTAATAGATCAATGGGGCCCGGCTTGTTAAAGGTAGGATCGGCGAGCGTTATATTGTTAGGTAGTTTCAAACGCGTATATCAAATTTAAAATTAGGGATGTTGTCAGTTATGCGTGGTAACAAAAAACATGACAAATTTGCAACGAAGGAATCACCCGCAGACCTAACCTTTATGGCGCATTTGCCCTCACTTAGTAAAGTTGATTGGTTTAGACCAGAAACAGAAATACTAGTTTTTTGAAGTTTTAGTTTCAAAATGCTGCAAAGCCTGGTGGTGATGAAACTAGACTGGGAACCACAATCTAGAAGAGCCCTAATTTTATGAGCCTTATTATTGACACCATAAACGAATAAATGCGCGGTTGATAAAAGTACCTGTTTATTGTATAAATTGACAGATGACAAAGAGACAGATTGGTTTTCTGCTGAGGTTGGGACTGAAGACGTCGCCGCCTCGACAGTAGTGAGATCAGAACGTGCTCTTTCAAAATGCAACAAGGTGTTGTGTTTACCGCCGCATTTTTTACATGAACCGTATTTACAAGATTTGCCGTAATGTCTTTTACGTAAACAATTGAAGCACAAATTAGCTGCTTTAACACGGTCGTGGCGTTCATTGATGGATAATTTTAGAAAGTCGCTACACTCGCGAATAACGTGATCTCCTTTGCATATAATACAATTTCCCTTTGCGCTGAAAAGAACCCTAGTGTTCGATTTATTTTTATTTCCACATCCTTTATCTGTAGTACTTGCTTCTATTGTTTCTAAAAGATCTGCCCTTGATCTAAGAAAATTAATTAAGTCATTTAGTAATGGCATATCGTTATCTGCCTTATACTCTTCCCATTCGCGGATGGTAATTTTGTCTAGCTTAGTGGTTATTAAATAAATAATTAAGGTGTCCCATTCATTCGTGGGTTGCCCTAGCAATTTTAAAGCACGTAAATGTTTCAAAGCACTATCAATAAGTTTACGAATCTTGGAAAAAGACTCCTTTGCGAGAGGTTCCATGGTAAACAACGCTTTCACGTGGTTGTGTACAAGAAGACGCGTATTATTATACCTGTTACATAAAAGACCCCATGCAACTAAATAATTTTTTGACGAAAACTCGAGCGCCTGTATGGCTTGCGTAGCGCTGTTTACTAAGGACGCTCTCAAGTAATGAAATTTTTGAATATTATTTATACCAGTGGTCGCCAACCTGTCGATCGCGAGCTACCGGTAGCTCGCGGAGGCAATTCTGGTAGCTCTCACAACGATTTTAATTTAAAAAATACAAACTGCAAAAATCAGAGAAGCTTCCGAAAATTCCACAAAAAAATCTAATTGTCATAATATTAAACATAAACAGCGGCAACGTTGCGGTGAGCGATCTGCCGCTGACGCCATCAAGCTAGAATCGGCTAGAACCGACCAGCCGGACCAGCGCGTTAGTGTTCGAGAACGATCTGGATTGCTTTGAACGGGATAAATACGCACGGCGCGGCGACATTGCGCTTAGTTTAAAACTGAACGCGTAACCAACGTCCAGCGGTTGGGTTAGTAGAGAACAACAAAAATAATATTATGGCAAGCAGTTGTAAGAAGGTAAAGACATACCACTTTCATTCGGAATGGGAAGAACAATACTTTTTTACAGAAGTTAAAGATAAAAAATGTGTGTTTGTTATGTAATACTTCGGTCTCCGTTGCTAAAAAAGGAAATATTGAGAGACATCATAAAACTGTACATTCTAATTTTGAAAAATCATTCCCACTACATTCTGCCGCCAGAAAGGAGAAACTGAAACAGTTAAAAAAACAGTTAATTGGACAACAATCAATATTTTTAAGAACAGTCGACAAAAATAAGGCTACAACTGAAGCATCGTACCGTGTGTCCCAGATAATTGCACAAAAAAAGAAACCTTATGAAGACGGGGAAATGATAAAACAGGCGTTTTTAGAAGCTGCTGATTCGTTATTTGCCAACTTTAGAAATAAAGACGAGATAGTTTCAGCTATAAAATCTATGCAACTTTCTGCTAATACAGTGATGAGACGTGTAGAAGTAATGAGCAATGATATTTTTTTACAGTTAAGAACTGACTTAGATAACTGTGTTTATTTTTCACTTCAACTGGATGAATCAACAGATGTCGTTGACACTGCCCAGATGGCCGTGTTCGTCAGGATGATTTTTAGTGATTTTACGATTAAAGAAGATCTTTTGAAGTTCATTCCACTGAAAGGACACACTACTGGACAGGAGTTGTTTTCTCATTTAAAAAATATTATTTCTTCCGAGAAAATTCCAATATCGAAAATGGTAGGCTTGACAACCGATGGCGCTCCAGCTATGGTGGGTTGTGATAAGGGTCTGGTGGCGTTATGTCGTAAAGATGAAACTTTTCCGCAATTTCTCTGTTACCACTGCATTATCCATCAGCAAGCATTTTGTGGAAATTTCCTGAAACTAAACAACGTTATGAAACTGGTGGTAAAAATTGTGAACAAGATTAGAGCTCAAGCGTTACAAAGAAGATTATTCAGAACCTTGGCCGATGAAGTTGACTGTCAATACGGGGACCTACTCCTTCACTCTGAAGTCCGATGGTTAAGTAGAGGACGGGTGCTGAAACGTTTTAATGATGTCCTATCTGGCATAGTTCAATTTTTCAAACAACGCGATGAACCGACTCCGGAACTAGAAAATTCATTCTGGCTTAGAGATTTTGGTTTTCTCGTGGACATTACAGAGAAATTAAACGAACTTAATTTGCAACTTCAGGGGAGAGACAAAGAACTAGCGGAAATGATTTCTGATATAAAAGCATTTATCA